>JTLS01000558.1:0-16911 GCA_000826855.1 Basidioascus undulatus
GTGCCTGACCCCGGTTACACAAACGGTGGCCACATAGATGAGTGGGCCCACTGCCCTCGCGACGGGCCCGTTCGCCTTTGGCCCATCTTCAAGGCTTTCCAGGTCCCGGCCGGCTGGAGCGGCCTATCCGCGGCGCTGTGCTTCGGCCCTCTCCTTTCGCACGCGCATGCGACGGAACCGCCGCTGAAGAACCTCGACCTGTTTGTGTTCGTGTTAACAACGGATAGCCCGCTCGCGCGGGCATCTGAAGAGCCCGTGGTGAACGCGGGTGGCGTTACAGTGGGCGATGTGATGGACGGACTGGCGAGAATGTGAGTTCAGCAAATGCTTTGGATGACCTTCTGTCTCTTCCGCTCAAGCGATTTCGGCTGGACTTGCGGCTGCGCAGGTTCGGGGAAGACCTGACGGAGGCGGAGCTGGGGCGCGCCTTCATTCGCCTCATCCACCTCGGCGTGCTGTCCAACGAGAGCAGCACTGCAGGAGAGAAGGTCCCTTGCCGAGGCTCGACTCTGCTCTACCTGTATTCAAGTCTTCCCTGCGCAACGGAGAGTTCAAGACGCGGCCGGACTATGTAGGCTGCTGTTCCTGCTGCCTTTAGACCCGCGTTCTGACTGCGGCTGCACTCCCTTATGTAGCTGAACAAGACTATCGGCACAAGACCGCCGTGGTCGACATACATCGTATGAAACATTAACATCAGGATGCAGGAAATTCGAGGGGTTTGCGATGCGGTACGGAGGCCGCGACGACGGGGACGGGATGCGCAAGACTTGCGAGCTTGCTCTGTATTTCTCTGGAAGCGGTCCCAGTCGAGCAGTATGAGTCATAAGGCCACGGTATACGAGAGACGTAGCATCGAGCAAACCCTCTTTGTGTACCTTCCGTTGAAAGGGGCGTGAGTTTGCGATATCTTCGGACGCGAGAAATGATAAACAGCCACAGTCCGGTTTGACTACGCAGCATATGCTAATACTATCATTATTCTGTATAGGACAACACAGATACTTACGAGCGAGGCCGTTACTAGGCTTTCCTCAAGGTTGGTCGCACAGAGGGCAGAAATACCGGTGCAGTGAGCTTTTCAGAGGAAATCAGCACATGTCTTCAAGCCAAAACCGCTACAGGTTTGACAGATTTGGTGAGTTTGGTTTGAGACAAGTTCTCAGACCCACCCTGTTAGCTGCCTGCTGTGTGCGGATGCCAGGCGTCCACTGTGTGCAGACTCTTCAACCTCGACAAAAAGCAGAGGCAAGCGAGCTGAGATCACCGAACGCGACCTTGGCACCTCTTACTCACAACTCCTAACTTGTTTAGAGTACATGCTTAGTATACTTCTATGCAGGTAGAGGGTGGTGGCCTTGGTGGAGTGAGGGTGGAAAAGAGCTCCGGCCGCATGTCGGCCTCGCCGCCGTGCCATCGGACTCCGGGCTTTGCTTCAACTGAGAATCATCAGAAACAACTTTTACAGAATTTTTTCATCGTTTAAACTACCAGGCTTATCAACTCTTGTCTTTTTTGTCGTTGAGGTGTGCGTCCGCGTTTCGTACAGGTTCGTGCTTGTAGCACTGATCCGTCGCCTCAGCGCTATCCACCGGCTCTACCTCCAGTACATGCCGTGTCTACCCAATATCTATTGGGAAGAAGTACTTTGAGATGCATACGCTCTCAATTTAAAAGCGGCGATGCGGAAGTCGCCTTCAACAATGGTGCTCTTCTGATGGCTATTGGATGAGCTTGATGGACGTCCTGGTCGGGTCCACGAAGGGTACCAGGGTGTACTCTAAACAGTTACTCCAGCTTGCACTATCAAGACATTCCCTACGGAGTGGAGGGATTGGAGGAGCGGGAAAGCTTACATACTCTCTCATTCTACCGCTGGGCCCCCTTGACCCACCATTTTACACCGTGGACCGGTGGACGTTGGATTCATGGGTCACCTGGAAGACTAGTGGTCCACTGGACCACTGAATTCAATGTAGGATAGCTCTGGTGACCTTGACTGGGACAAACCACACAGCGTCAACAAGGTACTACAGGATTGGGCTTGCGTATGGCTCTGTAGAGCCGCGGAGCTCTGTGTACAGCTCATATATTAGAGAATACTCCCTCTTCTGTATATGGCTTGGTTCAAGTTAGGCAAAACGGACCGCATTCCGACAAAATGCCAGTGTGGCGAACACACGCCGCGATGGCAACAGAAGAGGGTTGACGAGGCCGCCTGACTCTCAGACGAGACCCCCAGTTTCCGGCGGAAAGGGGGGGGGGGAGAGCGGATAAGTGTTTCGGTAACTTGAAATCCAGAAGATCGATGAACAGTACCGCATCGAACCGGTACATTGCGGTGCCTGGCGGCGTCTCCGCCTTCCTGTTCAACTGCCTTCCAATCAGTATGAACCTTTGGCAATATGAACCTTTGGCAAGTCGAAAGACTGCTCAAGTTTACAAGTCCCATGAAGTTTCCATCATAAGCGCGCCCGAAAGACTACGATGGAAGAGGGTGCGGTCGGGAGGTACCTGGCAGCGTGATCAGAGCGCGGCGCCTCCCCATTTCCCTTTTCTTTCGGCCTTTCTAGCTTCGCGGCTTAGGTTTGCCTGCAGATAGCTGGCCTTTTCGAATTGAGCCTCTTTATCTTCATGCCTTAGGATTGCAGGCAGCTTCCCGGGCATTCACTCGTTCAAACACAGGCCTGTCCTGACTGCACTGCGGCATAATAAACTACAGGCGTCGGTACGGCAGTCTGGCTCCGTTCATCTCAAGGAAAGTGACGAAGTGTAAATCCAGTTGGGGAAAAAATTGCTTATATAAATATCTGGAAGCACAGGTTGGGTTGATTAGATGGTTCACAAGGATTAGGAATGGCAGTTCTGGAGGGTGGATGCGTTCGCCAGACACAACTGGACAGCTGGGGACCGAAATCCCATCCCAAATAATCCCTGACTGCCTACTTTGTGGCAGTTATCGGGAATTTGTGTATGAAGAATGAGACAGCGGTTTGGACATTCAGGTACGGCACTAGCATGCGGCAGGCACGTTGTGGGCGCTCTGATGCGAGATCGTGGAAGCCGAGGGTAGTGCAGTCCGCCCCACCCCCCGACATCCGGCCTACGACTCTTCGGTACTGGAAAGATCTTCAGGACAGAGAGAAACTCGCGGGTCTGACTTTCTAATATTAAGCAGTAGAAGTTTGAGGGTACGCAGGTTTGTAACGCGCAGCTTGTAGCCAGGAGGTTGGCTGAACGAGGGAGTCATGGCGCCGAAGCACTAGTAGAGGGTATAGGTGTGTATGCGGAACCGATCACGAGAAGATTGTCACACATGCACTCTGAACCGGTAACCCGGTCGTGTGAGTCGTGGGGAAACCACAGCAACCTCAGGCACCCGCTCTTGCCCAGCGCTTGTGAGAATGACTAGGTCAACTCTTTATCATAGCTTCGGACCCAATCGACCCGCACACGTACTGAACTCTGGCAAGAATCAGTCACGCATGCTCTGCGGCAGACGCTGTTAGACGCTGTTGTCGATCTGGTATTGGCTGCCGCGAGACACCGCGCCTACCTGAACCGCATTACCCGGCTTATCATTCGCTTACCAGCATATTAAGGGAACAGGGGAAGTAACTATGTCATTGCAGAGGTTCGCGGGGTAAGGGGGGGCAGCAACCGACAGCAACCGAAGCATCATGAGATACAGGCAACAAGCACCCAACTGGCGGTCTAGGCTAACCGGGACCGAACATGGCTCGTACACACACGTCTTCAGGCGGACTGGAGGGAAAAAAGAGTCATAAACTCATCGGCATTCGAAAGGTGACTGGGCAGTCTGAGTGGGCACAAAAAGAGCGTCGGCGAGGGGGGTCCATCTTGAGGGCACGGCGCTCCGCTGTCTTGCCAGCAAACCTCTTTATACCAGCCATATACTAATCGGCCATATATGATCAGGGACGCGGGCGGTTAAAATGGGGAATCTCGTGAGTGATCGCGAGGCCTCGTGAACATGCAGTTGTTGACAGCGCTTGTCCACCGCCAGCGCGCTGGGCTGTTATGGCTTATCACGCGCCCACTGCCTTCCCGCCTCGACGCGCCGGTTGCATGACGATTCGTCAGATCCCAATTTTCCGGCCCGCCCTCCGCCAATGTGCAGTCATATGAGATATGAGAGACATGGGTCTTTTCCCCTCGCTATGGCTGCCGGAAACATAAGAGTTTCAGGCGTCTTCTCTTTGTCTGCTCGACGCCTCCACGCTGCTTCGCCTCAAGCGAACCACCTCCGCTGCGACTCCACTTAACCCGCATCCCACTCAAACGAACCTTATACATACCCGCGCGAACGAGTCACCATGCCTGCCTCTTTCAAGGGCGACAGTAAACAGGCGGCCAAGGTCTCTGTCGAAGACGTGTCGATCCCGCTGGAGTCCCAAGGGCGCGGCGACATCGCAGATTTCATTCGCGAAGCTGGCGCCGAGGACGGTGTGGACATTGAAGTCACTGGGGAGGACAATAAGCGTATTTTGAGACGGATTGATATGTATCTGATGCCGTTGATGGTGAGCCTTTTTCTTTTTTGGCTGCGCAGCGCTGAAGTCTTTCTCAGGACCATCTGACCCTCCCCGTATCTACATAGTGCGTTACCTACATTATTCAATACATCGACAAAAGCGCCTTGAACTACGCCGCCGTCTACGGCCTTCAATCGGTGCGTTCCTCTGGCCTTTAGCAACGGTCGGCGGCGGATCACTTACAGTGGCTGCAGGATTTGGGCCTTCACGGAAACCAGTACTCAAACCTGACCACCCTTTTCTATGTCGTACGTCGCGCATAGAGTCCCCCTCCCTAATGCCTTGCTGACGACCCCCTGCAACGTAGGGATACCTCATCGCCGAATACCCGCTTGCCTAGTACGCAACGCCGGTCCGTGTGGTCGTACATGCACCAGCTGATCCATCCTTGTTCACAGCGTCGCGCAACGCTTCCACCTCCGCTATGTTTTGTCTATCGTCGCGTTCCTCTGGGTAAAGATCCTTTTTTCCGGACTGGCCGGTTACTACAACTGGCAGATGGCGCTCTTCTCAGGGATGGGTCATGATGGCTGCCGCACTTTGCGAAAACTACCGCGGGATTGCCGCCCAGCGCTTCTTCCTTGGCTGCCTCGAGTGCATCATCACTCCCATGTAAGGCTTAGTTTTTGTAAAACCCTCAAACAACTGGCTCACAAGATGCCGCCGGTGACTCCTTAGCTTCGTCCTCGTTACTGGCATGTGGTACACGCGTAAGGAGCAGCCCCTGCGAATCGGTATCTGGTACTCCATGTAAGTCGGCTTGGCCATCCGCTACCCATTATTAATCGTTACTTATGTCAAACCGATCCCCCTCACAGGAACGGTGTCGGGCAGATGTGTGCCGGGGCCATCTCCGTCGGTTGGTCGCCATCGTTCTTAAGACTTGACATGTATTGCGACTGCAAAGCTGACACTTTTCTTGGTGTCCAGGTCTTGGCCGGATTCACCACAACAACATTCCCTCTTGGAAGGTATGTTGTCAACCTTGGCGTAGTTTCCGGTATAGGCGTCTATTTTCGAGGCTACCTATTCTTCCGCCGATGCAGTGGCTGTTCATCCTTTTCGGCGGTGTTACGGTCCTCTGGTCGATTGTCCTCTTCTGGTTCTTCCCGTCCTCGCCGATGAACTCGCGCTGGTTTAGCAAGCAAGACGCCGTCAGGGCACTTCTCCGCGTGAAGGCCAACAACGTAAGCGCTTCGAGCATTCTTTGTGCTTGAAACAACTCGTGTTCGCGCTGGGATTCTGAAAACTTGGCCGTGGGCATGCGATATTAGACCGGTGTCATCGATCACAAGATCAAGATCTCGCAGATCGTCGATGCCTTCAACGACGTCCAGACTTACATGATTTTCATGATTGTCCTCCTCGTTTCCATCACGTATGTCCCACTCGCGCTCCTCCTCCGTATGAACAGTTCACAAACACGTTCCCTACCACCCAGAAATGGCATCGCGAACTTCAAAGGCCTAATCACGAAGCAGCTCGGTTACAACAATGAGGAGTCCGCCGCCTTTAGCGTCTCGCTTGGAGCCTCGCAGGTATTCTGGATGACCCTCTTCTCGTAAGAATTTTTTGCTTCCTTGATGGTCAAGACCGATTCACTGATAGGACTTATCTAAATTTATAGCTACCTGACGACGGTGTGGAACAACAGCCGCTTGTGGCTTTCGATGATCGCTCTCATTCCTGTGCGTCTCCCGTATAGCACCCCCGATGGAACGAATCTTACGAGTTCCTTTGCTTGCAGACACTGGTTGGACTGCTTTTGCAGCTCTTGCTGAAGAAGGCGCAGGGAAAGATCAAGCTTCTCGGCCTTCACTTTATTGTACGCTTGCTTTCGCTTGAGCAAGCCACTGTAGGGCAGCCCTGACCGAAATCGCGCAACAGCTCTCCTACGTCACGACTTCCTCCCTGGCGCTTGGCCTGCCTGCACAAAACTGCGCCGGGTACACGAAGAGGACCACTGTCTCCGCCTTGGCCTTCCTTGCGTACTCGGCCGGGAACATGAGTAAGCATTGCACGATGAAAACGTTTCACCGCAGACAAAGTCTCACACTTTGCTGCCTTCCTTTTTTTGCAGTTGGACCCCAAGCGTTCCTCCCTGGCCAGGACCCGGCTTTCTTCACCGGTCAGTGTCAATTTTTCTTGCTGTAGGGCCAACCAACTCTGAACTGTCTCGTGCCCTTCATTCTAGGCATAATGACCTGCATTGGCTGCATTGGCGGTATCTGCGTCCTGTGCCCTCTCCTGCGCTTCTACTATATGTGGCAGAACCGCCAGCGGGATGCTGCGAAGGCAGCAGGAAATGTGCGTGAGACGGCGGACTTCGCTGACGAGACGGACAGGGAGAACCCCAACTTCCGTTACGTGCTTTGAGCAGTTTTTCGGGGCTTCCACTTTTGCGTGGCTTCCGTCCTATTTTTCACACCGTCCTATACTATTCACGTCCAGCATACTGCATTCGATTTTGCTTTATACGTCTACATAAAAAGAGAGAGCAGAGTGCGATAGTCAAGGGAAGGACCGCTGCATTGCTGCCCTTTTTTATTCTCATGCTCAAGGTCTGTTCGTGCGGCCTAGAGAACCAGCTGTTCTACTCGTCAGTTTCCGGGCAGTGGTTGTTGGTGGCCAAAGCAGAAGGCTCGTTAGGGGGCATAATCCGCGTGCAACGGCGAGTGTTTACCAAGAAAGATGGTCAGGGAATCAGGTCCATTTTGATGCTACAACAACCCTGTGTATGTCTGTAAAACAAGTACGTACCTAGTCATTTGGGTGGTGCTATAATGTCGACTGAAGCGTGCGACAGTCTTTGCTGCAACGATGCTGCTTGCTTGGCTTGGGGGCGGGGTGCGCTAAAACCCAGTCGCTGATAGACAGTCAATATTTAATTGTATTAATTGGAACTGCTCAAGGGTGCATACGGATCCGTGCAGAAAGCCGGCCAAGGCGGGTAAAAATGAACGCCTGGCCATCCCCTCTATCGTTTAGTTGACAGCCCTGTGTTTGATTTCAAGGCTCTTTTAGCTAGTCCAGTTCATTTGCTAAGATTTCTGTGACGGCGAGCCTCAGCCTGCGCTGTTCGCTGTAGATCCATCCAGTGAACCGCGGTTACATTCCGCGGCCCCCCGCTCTGACTCACGTCGCTTCTCGCCTGGAGTCGCTTCGACTCTGCCATCACATCCATCATGTCCAAATCGGTCGGTACGGTTCGCTGTCTGCTACCCACGCGGTTGTCATGACTCAACTTGTGACCCCAGTATTCGTCACCGGCAACGCTAACAAGCTGCGCGAGGTGCGCGCCATTCTCGCCTCCGGCGGAGTGCCCCTTGAGCTCGAGTCTCGGGCGCTGGACCGTGCGTGCTTTCTTCTCAAATGACCTTTGGCTTCTGCAGTGCAAATTCGTATCCTTGACTGACGTGGTGGGCTTTGGACAGTCCCCGAGGTACAGGGTGCCTCGACGCAGGAAGTCGCTCTGGAGAAGGTGAAGGAGGCTGCTAAAATTGTGCGTCTTCCTTCATTTCTTCCTTTCTCTAGTGCATAGAACATGCTGAGAGTGTGAGTCACGGAAGGTCAACGGCCCGGTCATCACGGAGGACACAGCCCTCTGCTTCCGGGCGATGTCCGACCTGCCGGGCCCTTACATCAAGTGGTTCCTCCAAAAGCTGGGTCACGAGGGTACGGTCCTTTTTCTTCCCTCACCCATCTCCATTTTATCGTCCTCGTCCCCTATTCTGTTTTCCCGGCTCCTCACTCTTCCGGCTGCATCACGGAACAGGCCTCAACAAGATGCTCTCCGGCTTCTCCGACCCCCGCGCGTACGCGCTCTGCACCTTCGCCTACTCCCCAGGGCCCGGTGCCGAGCCCCTTCTCTTCGAGGGACGCACGGAGGGGAAGATCGTCCCTCCGCGCGGACCGACGAACTTCGGGTGGGACCCTATTTTCCAGCCGGAAGAGGGAGAAGGGAAGACGTGAGCGTTTTCCTTCTTTACTGGAAATCGGTTGGACGCTGATTGTAGATCGGCATTGGTTCGGCGACAGCTACGCCGAGATGAAGTCGGAGGACAAGAACAAGATCAGCCATAGGTACAGGGCGCTGGAGAAGTTGAGGAAGTATTTGGAGGATCACCCGCCGAGCTCGTGAGGGAAATGGAGAGACAGATAGACAGCGCAATAGGCTCGGATTGTGTTTTTTTAACCATTACTTCCAATTTCGGTGCGCTTGCTCTGCGCAACGCATTTCGATTCGCCTCGAAGGCCCCGAAGGCCTCATTAAATCAATTGGTCTTTCACTCTCGCCCCATTCAAAGAAATCGCACGTCAACACGACTGACTCCATTGGACCGTGCTAATGTTTTGACCAGTCTATCGTACGATGTCTTATCTTCTCTCTCGCTATGCCTTATTCGGGCGGGCGCAAAAGCTGGCAGTAGGGGATCGATCGCCCTGGATTCCTATCGCCGATCCAGCTGTTTCTCGGATACTTCCCGATCAACATATCACTCGTGGGCGCGCGTACTTCTATTGACGCGCGACGTCGCGGAAGATAGCCGTTCAAGCATTGGAGTGCTCGTCTTGTGGCCCACCTCGCTAGGGTCTACAGACGCCTAAATCCGCCACCGAGTGATGTCAGCGCCTAGAGACGCATGCCTCACTTGTTCAAAGGTTGAAGCGGCCGGAAGCGACCGCCATATGGCTGTCAGCGTCGTATACAGCAAGCATAGAGAAGCGTTGATTGAGGGCTCAAATCAGGGGCTAAGGCAGACTAGAGTCGTCATTGGGGGAACTTGACTGGTTCAAAAATCTCTTAGAACGTGTTATGTGGGATGCTACGCAAAGAGGTGGACGAGTAAATTCAGGAGCGCTGGTGAGTGCTGCGGTAAGAGTTTGACGCAGCTGTAGCACAACCCGAGCAGTCTGGTGTCGTATACTTGAACAGACTTGCACAAATAAGCTATTCACATGTTATGTATGCGTGCAACGGGACGACGGGAGCTGTTGGAAGATTGACAAACGGCGAGAAAATGTCCAAAGTGAGGTATCCAGACAGACGATGCAAATATGTTTGAAACCGTGGTGCTAACCTTCAAACAGAGGGGAAAAGAAATGAGGAAATTCTAGAGGGGAAGAGGATCCTGGCCGGAGAGGATGAGGAGAACAGCGTCGAGGGAGAGGATGCTGTGGGTACTGCAGCGAGAGAAAAACGCGAGTCAACGGTCTGGCGCAGTGCCATGAAGCAGGAAGGAGCATACGCGGTGTTCTCGAACGAGTCGCCATCGATGGAAACGTAGTGACCGTTGAGGACATGCACGAAGATGTCGAGAATGGCACTGCGAATGCGGATGGCAGGTGACGGTCAGCGTTCCGGCACAATGATCGAATATGGGGAGGAAAGGCTCACAGGTTGTCGGCAGTGTAACGGTGATTCAGGAGGGCTGCGAAAAGCTTGATGTCGAACGGGATACCGTGCCTGTGTCGTCGGGCAGCAGCAGCGTCAGTCCTTCGATCGTGCGAGGTGAGGGGGTAGAGGAAGAGACGAACGAGTCGACAAAGCCTGGGTAGGAGTAGTAGTGGTCCACGATGAACACGAGGAGGTCGATGGCGACCAACGTGCCAGAGCTGTCGTCATCATGCGGATGATCCATGAGCGTCACACCCTCTGTGCAGCCAGGAAGTGAGGAAACGCACCCGTCCACGAACTCACCGTCCACGAAGTGAAACACTGGCTTGAGGAGGGAGATGTACGCGTCCATGTCGATGAGCCTGGCATGTCATCCGCCCCTCAGCCTCAGCATGCTCCTCCGAGACCCACGGAGGCTGCATCAAAACTCACGAGTAGTCGAAGCGCTTGTCGATGGCGTTCGCGCCGTCGGCGACGAGGTTGCGCGACTGGACCTTGGCATGCCCAGCGGGGTTGAGCAAGTGGCCGTCAACACGACTGATGATCCTGAAAGGTAATGAGAAATAAGTTTCAGTAAAGTGATAACGTGAAGATGGCAATCGGCAAGGACGAACAGCGAGGGGGCGGCAGCCGCGAAGGGAAGAAGGGCGCCAAGAGCGATGAGGGTGGTGGTGAAACGCATCTAGAGGGAAGGGGTGGAGATGGAGAAGTTCAAGGAGATGAAGTGGTTGAGGCTCGAAGGAGTGGTGGGAAGCGGTCGAAGAGTGAGATGAGGTTCGGTAGCTGCTCAAGGCCGGCCTTTTATGTCCTCTGCGATGTTTAATCGTCGTATCGCAGACTGGCGTTGCAAACCCTCTTAACGCCAGAGACGTCATGAGGATGGCGTGGTTGGAATACCGGGTCTCGGAGAGCGGGTGCGAATATTAAACAAGAGACAGGGGCGCAGTCTGAACTGCAAAAGTGGAAGTACCGCGATGCCACGGAATATCGATTTGAGGATGGACCGCCTCTCCTCACCGAGCCTGCCTGAACTGTCCGTTGGTCCAGTCTGAAACGCTGGGTGGCATTTGTCTGAGCCAAGCCTGACCAGGTGTTGGGCGATCTTGACAAGATCCACTTGCAAAGGCAGCGTACGCAGCCTCAGTCCAGGCTGCAATGTGCGCTTCTTACGCGTAAGTTGTCGAATGTACAGTGTCTTCTGAATTTTGTGGTGTATAAAAGGGTTCGAAGTTCAAATACGTTTAGTAAAAGGCGGAGCGCAAATCCATTGTCGAAGTGTGCCTCCTTCGACGTTCAAGCATCGTCGCCCCGGTAGGCGTCCGTGTTCAAGATGAGAGAGTAAATCCACCTGACCGCGTTCAGGTGCCCATCCTACAAACTTCATTCAGCAAAAGTGTAAACGATTGTGCAGATACGACCACTTACTATGTGCATTCTTTCGTCTACCGCATGCTGTCGGACCTGTCGCTGTCGCGGAGGGGATTAAACCGGTAGATGTTGCTGGTAAGGTTCCAGTAGTATCTCGTGTCCTGCATGTGAGCGTTAGTGGAGGAGTTGAAGAATAGCGGTGAATGGAGGAATGACGGACGTTGTTCCCTTTCATCATGATAGGGCTAACGATGTGGATTCTCCCCAGAGAGACCTGTAGTTGATGCGCATTAGACAAGCATTTACGCCACCATTCCCAATTTAGAGTACGCACTTGACGGTTCCCGCAAAGACACTTTTGGTAGCGGGCCCGTCAGCTAGAACGCAAGGATGGCGGTGCTGAAATACGGTACATACTCCCATGCACCCCCGGAAGCTGGCGTCACAGGAGATGCCTCCTGCACAAACGGCGCTTCAAATCGCACATAGCCCGTCAAACCAGATGGGACGTCCTCGTCAAAGTTTGAGGTGCCTCAAACGAATATTGCAGTGAGCGTGGGTGCCTGAGTGGGACGTCGAGGACATTGACCGATCAGAGGAAGACTTGAACTTCCCGACCGCAGGCTTAAGAAGCTTCACAAAGTGTGCTTTCAGCCTGCACGCGCGCGCGGTGGGTCAGCGTTCCATTTCGACGAGCTTGGAAATTGGAACGTACTTGGCGCCGGAAAACTCTGCGGCGATGCGGTGATTGGTACTAGCGCTGGCCTGTATCGATACCGTTAACGGAATGTTGAACATAGTCCTCCGACATGGATGGACTGACAATCTCAGGAAGCGCGTTGGTCTTGACGCCGCCGTTGAAGATGGTGACAGCCTGCGTTGTTTGACGGAGTCCTGGAAAAGAAAGATGTCAGATCGCGGCGATGAGACGCATACATGCCGTCGACTCACGCCGGTTGACCAAGCTCCTGCTCGCAAAGAGCTCAGCTGCCTCCGGCCACCGGCGGACGTCGAGAAGCGTCGTGCGCAGGTGCTCGTCAATGTCGGCATGCTCTGCGAGACACTGCGCGTAGCTGGAGAAAGGGTTCTGAGCCGTAAGCTACAAACACATTAAATGGGCGTCAGTGCTCAGTGCTCCGTGCTTCGTCCGCCCTGATCGATTTGACCCGACTTGATGACTGAATGAGTTGTTCTCGAGCGTCGCAACGAGAGAGGCCAATATGCCAATACCGGTATGCGGGGGGCTGTGGGAGAACACGAGACTGTCAAAGATGGCATGGCTACATGGTAGGCGGCAACTGAGCACTCACGGAACGGCGGTGTGCCGCCCTGAGTAACCACGGTGATCTTGACATTCCCAGAACCTTTCTCGCTCTGGACATAGGCCAGCGAGTCAGCCACCTGCGCTTTGGGGATACAACGGAAGCGCACCAGGGCAGGCGTGGCGAAAGTTCGCCCAAAGTGGTCCATCTTGATACTCTCGCCCTCGTCAAATACAGCGAACATGCTGCAAGGACCGTAGATCTCCTCGATGTGCCTGGACAGGTATCCACCGCTTTGCTGAGGCTCCGCGGTTGGCCGGACCAGTCAGCGAATGCGTAGTCAGCCGGGCATGCAGTAAACACGCACGAGCTTCCCACCCTCCTCGTCAAAACCAAACCGATAGCAGCACCGTCCGAGCAGAGGTGAACCCCTCCTTGAGGAGCGCCTCGACGGCAGCCAGAATATCGATGCTGATGGCGATCGTCAGCGACGCAGTTCTCGTTTCGGGCCGGCCTGTGCAGCTTACAGCAGGTTTTTACAATCTCCAGAGCCTGCAAGAGGACCGACCATAATAAGTTATATCATAGCAATAGTGTAGAATAGTCCAAACTGTATAGCTTCCCTCGTCCCCAAAGCCAGCCGTCCTCGTCGTAAAGACCACTGAACGGAAAGGGGGTCCAGCGAGGAAACGTTTCCTCGGGTACCGGCACAGTGTCCTGTAACGGTATCATCTGTTATACGCGTTCGGTAATTCACCAACAGCACTACCTGATCGGCCATGATAACTGATGGCGGCCATCGTAAGCCACGCGATTGAAAAGTCAAGTCGATGCGAAGACGCACTGATAGGCTTCAAGCTCGCGTCCGAGCCCTTTCAGGTGAAGAGCAGTCCGTGAGTAAACACATTCGTGAACTCGAGCGATGAGAAGCTATCGGACGTGAGGAGGTCAGTGTCAATTCGATGGACGGGGGAACGTTGAAGCAAGCTGACACGTCGGGAAAAGTGCGTTTGAGGTAGTCCTCGAATATGTGGAACGGTCGAACCGACGGTCTTGAACGACTGTACTCAGCTTCGGTCTAGTCTCAAGTCAAAATTGAAGTGCTCACCCTCGCCCAAGGGCCCTAATCCTCAAGTACGGCGGGTTGGGCAGGGCAGGTGACGGGGAGCTCAGCGGAGCTTTGGTATGAGATTGTTGAAGGAAGAGAGGATGGTGTGCGAGTCGGACTTCGACAGGAACCACCCGATCGCGAGCGAGAGCACTGGTACGAGTGAGAATGCGAGGCAGATAGAGGGCTGCGCCGGCTGGCGGCGGCCTTGGGGCTCCAGAGGCTGGAGAGGTTCCCCCCATGGTGCAAAGGTTGCGGCAAGGAGGAAGACGAGGAGAACCGACGGATGTGGACTGCACCGTTTGTCAAGCCGAGTTCGGGTCGAGGGCGTCGGAACAACCATCCGATCGCGGCACGTCGCTGCGTTGCACTGTAGGTACCTACTGCTGTCGACGGAAGGGCACCGCCGACTTCGAACCTTGGAAATGCGTTGAAAACTTTGGCATTACAGCGCCGAAAAGCCTTTATAACAGTCGGGCTCCGCAAATGTGCTACAAAGCTACCTAGTTGAAGTTGTACGGTGTCTTCCCCTATAAGGAAGGACCTCACCCCAGGCCACTGCGGTCTGAGGTGCTTTGAAGGTCCTGAGCACCCATACTGAATATTTGATCAGTCTCGGAGACTGGTTCAAGATAGAGAAGGACACTTGTAGGACGCAACGGGCAGAGGGGGCTATGAAACGCCGCCGTTTCATGGACGTCAACGAATGGAGCTGCGTCGAACGCATGCCTGGGCCTGCCTACTCTCCAATTGTTTAGGACTTGAATGCACTCTGAACTTCTTTATAGTGCTCACTTAATCGTCAAAATGAGTTCACTTGAAACGCGTCCCGCCAGGAGTATACCGGCGGGGCTGCCCTTCATCGCCTTCACCGTGCCCTAAGTACAGCGGCGGCTGCTTCTCTATAAAACTCCCCCTCCTGGGTATAAATAATAAACCCTTAACCTCCGCCGTTTTGCTGCCACCTCAGGCTCATTTGGGTATGGAAAGTGTAAAAGGCGACTGCGAGCCATAACCGTAACTTGAACACGCTGGACTTGTCCGCGAGAGTCGCGCCTGGCATTCCCCTCATAACCTCATCTGCATCGCGTCCATCTTGCGCTCCACCTCGACCATGAGTTTCGGTGGCTTCTCGTATGTAAATTTGCGCAACACCGCTCAGACTCCTACCGCTCACACCCCGAGCTCCACAGCTTCGGCGCGCCCGCCTCCTCCGCCGCGTCCTCGTCCGCCGCACCCGCCGCGGCGTCCCCCTTCTCCTTCGGCAACCTGGGCGCCCCTAAGCCCGCGACTCCCGCGCCCGCGTCCGCATTCGGCGGCTTTGGCGCGCCCGCGAGTAGCGGGACGAGCTTGTTCGGCGCGCCTGCGCCGGCGAGCGGGACCAGCTTGTTTGGGCAGCCCGCGCCGGCTGCGAGTGGGTCGCTGTTCGGAGGGGCTGGGTCGTGAGTGATTCTTCTTCTTGATAGCTCGGAGGTGGGGCAGGAGTGCTCTTTCTAGCGAGGCTGTACTGACCTGGTGCGGGAATCTCGCAGCACCCTCACCTCCCAACCACAACCTGCCAAGTGCGCCAATCTTGACATCCTCTCCTCCGGAGAGAACCAGCACTCATCCAGTTTTCCCCGCAGCCCCTTCGCCGCCTCCGCCCCCGGCGCGTCCACCTCCCAACCCGCCCAGCCCGCCGTCCAGCTCTCCCGCACAACCAAATTCAACGACCTCCCCGATCCGCACCGCAAAGCCCTAGAAGACATCGAGTGCGTCTCTCTTCCTCCTCCCCATCACTCCCCAGGTCCCCCGGCTGACACCTCCATCCGTACCACAGCACATTCATCCAAGCGCGCTCGCAAATCGCGCTCTCCCTGCGCTCCGCTCCGCTGGGGCAGGACGTCCAGCGCGGGTCGGCGCTCCTCGCGCAGGTGCAGCACGAGCTCGCGAGCCTGACGTCCCAGCTGGCACACACGAGCGCCGCGCTCGACGCGCTCCGGAGGGACGTGGACCTCGACACGCAGCGCGCGCTCATCGCGACGCGCGTGGTGGACGGGTACCGCAAGCCGCAGGAGAAGGGCGGGTGGTTGAAGACGTACAAGGACTTCCCGGTCGAGTGAGTCGGTGGAGGGCGGGGATGTGGAGGAAAGAGATGCTGAGATGTGCGGCGGCTACAGGTACTTCTCGGAAGTGGCGGAGGACTTACGGCAAAGACTACAGCGCTACAGTGCCACGCTCGAGGTCCGTCTCATTCTCCCACGCACTCCGGGAAGCCCCTCTCTGACCCTCTCACACCGCTTTACAGCAAGTCGAGCGCCACCTCTCCTCGCACGCCGATGTTCCCGGCGGGGGCGCGCAGCAGTACTCGCCGCAGGCGATCGCACACATCCTCCAGGCGCAGCACCAGACGTTCATGTCGCTCGCGTCGAGCATCGCGGGCCTCCAGTCGGACGTGAACGACCTCAAGGACGCGTACCGCGAGGTGTGGCGCGCCAAGACTGGGCGCGGGGGGGACCCGTTCTTTGGTGTCAGCGTGGAGGGCAGGGAAGGGGGGCTGCCCGTTGCGGGGCTCGCGTTGCGGTAGAAGGTGATGCATTATTGCTGCTTGGACTTTTGAGGAGTGCCGCTGCTCAGGCTTGGTGCTATCTGCTGTTTGCGTTTGAATTTCCGCTGCAGTCGAAGCGCAGGCGGAAAATAACGATAATTTCTCATGCACCTCCCTCCTTCGCCCCGCCACTCGGCGCAGCGTCAGTCCCCGACCGCACGGCCGCCGCCGCCGCCGATGCCTCCCCCGTCGAAGCCTTCCACCTCGCCAGCCTCCTCGCGCGCTGCTCCTCCTTCTTATAGTTCTTCGCCGCATTCCTGCTCCGCAGCGCCGCCGCCTCCCCGCTATCCGGCGCGGCGTCCCGCTTCGCCCTTTGCTCCTCCAAGAACGCCTGCACGCGCGCGTCGACCACCTGCGACACCGACAACGACACTGGGGTGGCGTCTGCAGGAGGGGGCGCGAGGTCGTCCAGTGTCCAGCGCCCAAACTTCCCTTCCCGGAAAGACGTGAACAGGAATTTGGCGCTCGCTTCGAGGTCGGGGATCCCGCCTTTCGCGAGCGCGCCGATGCGTGTTGCGAGGGCGCAGAGGAGGTCGGTGGAGGAGTTGGTGGGCGCGTGCGAGGAGCCGAGGGGGCGGCATGGGGACTGGGACGGAGGACGTGTAGGAGTGGTCGGAGAAGTGGGTGGGCGT
>JTLS01000056.1:0-36526 GCA_000826855.1 Basidioascus undulatus
CCCTCCTTGCCTTTTCGATCCCGCCTTTTGTCGGAGACTGACTTGAGTTCCTTGGATCACCCCCTCAGTGGACATCGCCGAGCAAGCGCGGATGCTCAAGGAGTACGAGGACGCGCAAGCCGCGCTGCTCGCGCAGCGGGACGCCGAGGCGGCGCGCCAGGCCGCGCTGCAGGCGCAGCAGCAGCGCGAGTTTGAGGAGCAGCAGCGCCTCCAGATGCAGCAGCAGGAGATGGCGCGCCAGCAGCTCCTGCAGCAGCAGGCACAGCAGCAGCAGATGGGCGTTGCGGCTGAGATGGAGAGGCAGCTGCTGGAGATGAGGGGACAGTGGGAGAGGGACCAGATGATGCTCGAGCAGTATGATCGGGTACGTGGCGCCTCTCCCCTCCCACTCCTCCACCCGCTCCTTCTCTCCATTTCCCTTGCCACCATCCCTTTCTCCTCACTTCCGCCCGCCCCCGCCTCTCTTTCCACCACCCCGTCTCCTTCCTCCCCCGCGTTCTCCACACTTTCCATTTCCCGATTCAGCCCCCAGTCAACATGACGGAAGACCGAAGCTGACGTGCGTAAGGGCGTGCCCGCAGAGAGTGAAAGCACTGGAGAATGAGCTGGCGTCGATCAACGCGAACGCGGGCGCGCAGATGGCGGGCAAGGACGACCTGATCAAGAGCCTCCAGGACCAGGTTATGCTCTGGCGCAACAAGTACGAGGCCCTCGCCAAGCTCTACACCCAACTCCGCACCGAGCATCTCGACATGCTCTCAAAGTACAAGGCGATGCAGTTGAAGGCGAACTCGGCGCAGGAGGCTATTGACCGGGTGCGTGGGGCGCTTCCTTCTTTTGAACTCGGTGGCTCCGGCAAACCCTGGCTTCAAGAACGCCTCGCTCCGGAACTCGGGGTTCCAGGAAGGAGCGAATGGTGAAGGCGAGGGAGACAGGATAAGAGAAAGGAGGCTGATAAGCGGAGCCGGGCGCACGGGAATAGATGGAACGCATGGAGCGCGACGTCAAGGCCAAGAACCTCGAGCTCGCGGACATGATCCGCGAGCGGGATCGCGCGCGATTCGATGTGGACCGGATGAAGTCTGTGCGTTCTGCCTCCTTGGCCCTCGGCTTTGGAGATGGGACACCGATCGTTTCGTTTGGGGACAGTCACAAAAAGAAGAGGTCGACCGGATCAAGCGCGAGCTGGCGTTCGCGAACGAGCGCGCCGAGGACGCGTCGAAGTCCAAGAGCACCGAGACGTCGAGCATCATCTCGCGGTATAACCGGCAGCTCAACGAGTTGGAGGACTCGTTGCGGGTGCGTTCTCCGATTGCCCGTCGTCTTCCTCCTGGGAACACAACTGACCCGCGTCCTGGAGGGTGCGCACATCAACAGGCTAAGCAAATCCAGATCGACGACCTGCTGCGCAAGCTGGACGAGCAGGCGGGCGAGGTGGCGCGTGTGCGCGACGAGAAGGACCAGGAGATCGCGATCATGCAGGAGGGCATGGACAGCACGATCCAGCGGCTCGGGGAGATGCAGCTGGTGCGAGATTGTATTTCTTAGGCGGGAGATGGACAATAGGAAGAGGAGACCGCTGACGATGGCGGGAGGGATTTAGACTCAGGGCGAGACGGACCAGGCGCTCAATGCGCAGATCGACTTGCTCATCGTCGATCAGGACAAGAAGCTCAAGCAGATCATCGGTGCGTATACGAGCAGCACTGTTCCCGGTGATGACTGATGTGATTTTGCTTCGCGATGGTCCTATCCAGACTCGATCCTGCAGAGCTGTGTCGAGAAGGTTGACAACGCAGTCTACGAGCTTGAGTCGTCGATCCAGACCGGCAACCAGAACGCCACGCCCGAGTACACGCTTTCGCTCATCGAGAAGGCGCAGACGAACGCGAGCGAGTTCGCGGTTACATTCACGTCGTTCATCAACCCGAAGCAGACGGGTGCGTTTAGCAAGGTCGAAGGGGCAGTCCGGCGGAAATGGCTGAGTAAGCTTGGGCGGGGACAGCCGGCCACGTCGACGTTATTCGGACCGCGAACGAGCTCGCGCAGGCGCTCGCTGAGGTGCTCGTCAACGCCAAGGGCATCACGCGCCTTGCGCCGGACGACGACGCGTCGGACAAGCTCGTCAGCGTCGCCAAGACGACGGGCGACGTCGGCGTACGGATCTTCCTCGACCTGCAGTCGTACCGTCTCCAGGCTATCCAGGCCGACCAGCGCGAGATGCTTGTGATGCGCAAGAACGCCGACACGCGCGACGCGCTCACCAAGCTCTCGGACGCTATCGACAAGATCATCCCCAAGAAGGGCGCGTCCGACGCGCTCTCCAAGGCCAACGGCGACATCGGCGACATCGTCGAGCGCGAGATGATGGCCGCCGCGAACGCGATCCAGGCCGCGACGGAGCGCATCCAGGCGCTCATGGGCCGCCCACGCGACTCGGGCCGGTACACGACCGTCGAGCTTTCGGTGCACGACGCGATTCTCGAGGCGTCGCTCGCGATCACGAACGCTATCGGCCGCCTCATCCAGTGCGCGACCGAGAGTCAGAAGGAGATCGTCGCCGAGGGCCGCGGGTCGACGTCCGCGCAGCAGTTCTACAAGCGCAACAACCGCTGGACCGAGGGCCTCATCTCGGCCGCCAAGGCCGTCGCGTTCGCGACCAACCTCCTCATCGAGTCCGCAGACGGCGTCATCTCCGGCACCCACAGCCTCGAGCAGCTCATCGTCGCGTCGAACGAGGTCGCGGGCGCCACGGCGCAGCTCGTCGCGGCCTCGCGCGTCAAGGCGAGCCACATGTCCAAGACTCAGGAGCGCCTCGAGATCGCCGCCAAGGCCGTCACAGAGGCGTGCAAGGCGCTCGTGCGCCAGGTCAAGGCGATTTCGGCCAAGCAGGCGGACAGCGCGGACGCGGACCTCGACTACGGCGCCATGCCCAGCCACGAGTTCAAGGTCCGCGAGATGGAGCAGCAGGTCGAGATCCTCAAGCTCGAAAAGGAGCTCGGCGTCGCGCGCAGGAGGCTCGGCGAGATGCGCAGGGCGGGATACCGCGACGAGGCGGACTGAGTGGTGTTGGACGTCCGGGTGGGGAGGGGATTGCTGAGTTTGATTGAGAGGGCTACGGCTACGAGCTGTACTTGAGCGACTGCACTTGCGCTATGCTCTGACATTCCTTTGCTGCATTTCTGTTCCTTGCATACCTTCGTTGCTATTTTGCTTCGTCTATTGCACGACCAACTTTATCCTTCGCTTGCGTGTGCGTCGCTCGCTAGATCGGCAGTGCGAGTATGCACGTCGACTAATGCACTGTTTTGCTCGTGAGCTTTTGCCGGTGGTCGGTCCAGTCTGA
The DNA here is from genome assembly GCA_000826855.1 of Basidioascus undulatus. Taxonomy (NCBI): domain Eukaryota; kingdom Fungi; phylum Basidiomycota; class Geminibasidiomycetes; order Geminibasidiales; family Geminibasidiaceae; genus Basidioascus; species Basidioascus undulatus. Next base: position 3,347 of record JTLS01000056.1, read on the forward strand.
CTGATAGGTTATGTTCATTATTACCGTGATCTCGATGCAAAATGCCCGTGCGCGGTCTTGCTTGTACAGACGAGGCAGCCCACGTCAAGAACGTGATAGCAGGGAACGGCACGCGAATAGGGATTGTGCCTCCTGGCAAAGAAGCATTAGAGGGTTTGCTGATTAGTAGCTGAGGAAGTTCTCACACAGTCAACCCCAACTTCGAAGACAAGTACAACATCGTTGAAGCGGAGGTGGCGGATGTTGCGTGACATGGAGATCGGAGTGCGTTGCTGTTCCTCCTGTCTTTTAGTACGTCACCGAGAACCGCTACGCCTGGGTGGACCTCGCGGTTTTGGGCTCGCGTGAGGAACGGTGACGCACGAAGAAACCTTGCAGCTTGGTGGTTGAGAAAAAGATGCTCGAGGATCTATCTTTGATACACTAGCAAGAAGATTCGCTGCACTGGATTTACTCCGAAAATGAAAGCATTGACACGCCTCAACGATTTAATGTACAACAACGAAAGTGCATCCTGTTCATTCCAGATCAACGTAGTCGCTCTCAGCATAGCCATAGTAATCCCAGTTTGACTCCTCCAGCGGATCCCGCAAATTTCGACATACGACCGCATCAAGGAGCTAAAGCGAAGGCAGTATAGCCGCGGCAAGTGCCACGAGAAGATGTCGGCTACATCATCAACGTAGATGGTGTCGGCCAGGTCTTGTGCTCGCTCAAAGAAATCCAGATAGAGGTGAGTGAGGTTTTCGAGGGGTTCAAGAGCGTTTGCTGCAGTCTGTAAGGGGAGACCATCCGGTTCAATGAGCTATTGCGATCGCCTTCAAAAGAATATAATGCATTGACGCACCAAAGTGTTTAGACCTGGCCCAAAGGTGCCGGGCGCGATGAGAAACTCGAGCCGAGGCAGACGCTCGGCTACGATTTTGAGACAGTGCCCTGTGTCGTCCTTCTCCGCGGAAGGTGACATGAAAAGGTTGCGCAGTCGAAGCGCTCCAAGAGTGCCCGGCAGACGCTACAAGAAGACGGGAGTTTCATCAGCAGAAGGTATGCGGTGCAGCGAATGGTCACTGAAGACGAGAAGGTTTTCGAGTGCCTTTATCAATCTGTGTATGTCTCCTCGTAATGCTGGGCAGCATTCAGGCGAATGGGTACATGTTATTTGGCAAATGACTCAATTTTTCTTCATAAAGTCGTAGTTGTTGAGTCGCAGCACCGCTGTTTGGGCTTGCCAGCGGCAGAAGCCCGGGGGTATAGCAACCTCGGTTCCTACCAGTTGGGCTACATAGTGGAAGGCTGGAGGAAGGAACACTCTCATATCCGCGGCAGACACTAGCTCTTGGTAAGTAACACCGAGAAGACGATATCGCAGCAGTCTATACCCACTTTGGCAGAGGAGAAGCAAGCAGGTGCTGCACCTGTAGACGGGAACTAGCACGGTGTGTATTTTCTGTAACTGTCTAAGACAAATTTTATGCTGGAAAGGTAGAATCAGCATGGGACACCTTGTATGAATGCAATCGAGCGCAGTTGAGTCCTCACCGCAAAGCTCGGTCTCCAGCCAAGCTGTTGTACGCCTCTTTCGAACATTGACTGAACCTCCATAACCCTTTTTGTTTAGTTTGAAGTGCCAAAAAGACGGCCCTGATTCCGGTGAGCACTACCAATTCGTGTTTTGGGTGTAAGCTGGAAGTTGCAAGCAGGCAGCTGACTCATGTGGTCCTTGCCGGCTTGACCTTTGCCCAATCACAATGGTCTTATCATGAACCGTAGTGATTCGCACATAAGATCGGCCTAATGCAGGAACTTGACACATCGCCGAGACGGTGTTGCCACATGAAAGGCACAGTCGTTTCCAGGAACGATGAAACATGGATGCTGTTTTGAGGTCCCAGCCGCCTGCTGATTGTCGACGCTGTACTCAATTTCTTCAAATTTACCCTGTTAAAAAATTCCAAGCCCAATGCTCAGCCACTCGAGAGACTACGAATAATTGTGCCCGATGGTTCAAGAGTCACGGCAAACTTCGCTGACAGTCGCCTCGCGGTCGCAGTCGCGCAGCCACTTCAAGCTGTTCGTTCCGTCAAGGCATCTCACGGAAAGAGGATCAGATCGGCTCTGAATAACCTGTTGACTGCATGGTCGAGGGTTCAGGAAAACAAGTAGTTGTGGATGGAGCCAAAGCCTTTTCTTACATTTGCGGGCCCGGCGTTCATTCCGGGCTCGCGGTTGGGTTTGAACTGCATCCTGTCTTCCGGACACCACGACCACGATGATCTGTATTACTATATGGAGTTCTAAGTGTCGCTTGTACTATCAACGTCGAAGGAGGAACAAAGCTCCGTACAACACCAACGAGCATGGCAGCTTGCCAAAGTGGCAGCCCAAGACTGCCCGGCCTCTCCCGAGCTGGCCATACATACCATCGGCCCCTCCCGGAACTCATCCACACCATCGCACGCTCGTCCTCGTGAGCGCCTGGACTACACTTCGTCGTGGGGCGATATTCCAAATATGACGCTCGCTGAGTGCATTGCCAGCGCCACGGAGGCATACAAGCGGGTGCAAGTCGGGGTGTACGCTCGCCCGCCGTTCTCCGACTCGGAAGTCGCCAGCCAGCACGCCGGTTCACCCGGACCGGCTGACCGCAACAGCTCTCCTGTGCCTTCGCCGCCCGAGGAGCTCATCGGTCTCAGTCTGATCAACCCAACCTTGTATCATTCTCAGGCCCAGCAAACTTGCTTTGCACACCATCACCACCAAGAAGACGTTGCCGCCGCCGCCTTCGATGCGCCCCTTGTCCCTGCGGTCCTTGCCACGCACCGCCGCCTTCCCCGCCCGCTCCATCGCCCTGACCCGCACCGCTAGCACTCCTGTATGTCTTCCTCCAATTCACCCTCTCCCCCACCTTCCTTCTCACCAAACCACCACCACCACTCCCGCAGGCCATGTCCCACTCCTCCTCCTCCGTGGGCCCGCTCTACGCCGCCCAGCGCACGCTCCCGCACCTCCCCGTCCCGCCCCTCACCCAGACCGCAGAGCGCTACCTCGAGTCCGTCCGCCCGCATCTCTCCGACGCAGAGTACGCGACCACCTCCAAGGCCGTGCAGGACTTTGTCCAGGGCCCCGGGCCCGAACTCCAGAAGCGCCTCGAGGAGCGCGCGAAGACCGAGGAGAACTGGCTTAGCAAGTGGTGGAACGAGACGGCGTACATGGGTTGTGAGTGGCTGTGCTCTCTCTCCTTTTCCCTCCAGTGCCTGCTTTGCGAAAAGGAGAGGAGAGGGCTGAGTGGTGCTGATGTTGGTGCTGGACGGGAATGCCAGACCGCGACCCCGTCATCCCCTATGTGAACTACTTCTTCCTGCACGCCGACCAGCCGACGCTCCCGCAGACGCAGGCAGGGCGCGGCGCTGCGCTGATCAAGGCGGTCCTCGCGTTCCGGGACCTCGTAGAGTCGCAGCAGCTCGAGCCGGAGAAGGTCAAGGAGACGCCGCTCTGCTCCGCGAGCTACAAGTGGATGTGCGTCTTGCGCTCCCCTTTGGTTTCCTGGAAGCCAGGCTGACGGAAAGGGTGGATGGAAGGTTCAATTCGGCTCGCCACCCCGTTAAGCCCTCGGACACCGCGACCAAGTACGACCCGTCCAAGAACCAGCACATCACTGTCATTCGCAAGAACCGGTTCTACGAGGTGGACGTTTCCAAGGGCGGGATCGAGGGGTGCGCCTTTCTTCCCCCTCCCCTTTCCTCGTCTACCCCTTTGACACTCCTCTCTCCCCCGCGCAATCAGCCAGTTGAAGCGCGTCGTCGCCCTCGCAGACGCCGCGGGTCCCGCCCCGCCCGTGGGGGTTCTGACGACCGAGAACCGCGACATCTGGGCGGACGCGCGCGCACACCTCGCGCAGCGCCCCGAGAACGCCAAGGCGCTCGAGCGTATCGACTCGAGCATCATCGTGCTGTCGCTGGACGACACCGCCCCCGTGACGCGCGAGGAGGCTAGCTGGGGCAGCTGGTCCGGCGGCGGGCGCAACAGGTGGTTCGACAAGCACCAGCGTGCGTTCACCGTTCCCACTCCTCCCCCTTTCCATTGAAGAAGAAGCTGAATTGTGTTGGTGTGGGAGCAGTAATCGTCTTCGAGAACGGCAAGTCCGCCTTCAACGGCGAGCACTCGTGCATGGACGGGACGCCGCTCCTCCGCCTCAACGAGTTCCTCCTCGCCTCGCTCAGCAAGGGCAAGATCCCCGTCGACCCGCCCACCAACTCGTACTCCTCTGAGCCTGTCGAGCTCAAGTTCGCGCTCGACGAGGGGGCGCTGGAGTATATCAGGGCCGCGGAGACGCACCACGACGAGGTGATGGGGAAGCACTCGCTGCAGGTGCGCCATCTCCCTTTCCCCTTTCTACGCAATCCTACACCCTCGCCCCCCGCGTTCCTTTTCACTGAAATGAGAAGGGCTGATTCGTGTGTTGGACCAGGTCCTCAACTACGAAGGCTACGGCTCGGGCCTGATCAAGCAGTTCAAGGCCTCCCCGGACGCATGGGCGCAGCTCGTCAAGCAGCTCGCGTTCTACAAGCTCAAGGGTCGCCCACCTGCCGTGTACGAGTCGTGCCAGACGCGCAGGTTCGCCCTCGGCCGTACCGAGGTCATCCGCTCCACGAGCAACGAGAGCACCGCGTTTGTGAAGGCGATGCTCGACCCGAAGGCGTCGGTGCGTGTTGCTCTCCTTCCCTCCCCCACTTTCCCTGTCCTCTCCCTTGTTCCGTCTCTCCTGTTCTTGTTCCCTCCGTCCCTCCCTCTCTCTCTGTCCCTCCCTCTTTCCCTTCTCTCTCTCCTTCCCTCCCCTTCTCCTTCCCTCCCTTGGTTGCTTGCTTCTCTTGCTTCAGCTTCGTCCTCCCCAAGACAAGACAGCAAGCTGACAGTTGGCCGATTGGATTGATCCCGACAGGACGCCGAGCGCGTCGAGAAGTTCCGCGCGGCGGTGAAGCGGCACCTGACGTACGCGGGCTGGGCAGCGAGCGGCGAGGGCGTCGACCGCCACCTGTACGGCCTGAAGAAGAGCCTCAAGGAGGACGAGCCTGTGCCTGCCATCTACACCGACCCGGCATTCGGGCGCTCCGCGAACTGGGAGCTTTCCACGAGCCAGCTCTCGAGCCCGTGGTTCGACGGGTGGGGGTACGGAGAAGGTGCGTTTCCTCACCTTTTGCTGGAGCGAGTAGGGCGAAGGAGCTGATTCTGGTGTGGTTGGGTGCTTAGTCGTCCCCGAGGGCTTTGGCCTCGCCTACGCGATCCACGACCGCTCGATCCGGTGGACCATCACGTGCACGACCGGCGAGGGCGACCGCCTCCGCCACTACCTCGCCGAGTCTGCGACCGAGCTCCGCAACGTCATGGAGCGCGCGCAGGCCGCCGAGAAGGCAAAGCTGTGAGAGGAGGAACGGCGGTAATGATGAGATAATGACCCTTTGTGTAAGCTGGACGGGGACGGGGACATGGGGAGGGAGGATGGACGGTCATAGAGATGTGCTATTGAATGGGTGGGAGGTAATGCAATGCATGGTCTGTTGAAAATGGGGTTGTGTGCATGAAGGTGATGCAGTTGGCGAAGTTGGCACACGCAGTGTTGCTCAGCTTCGGTGCTACGTTCAAGCGCTCGTGGCCTCTTTCCGCGGTTATCATCGGCTTGCGGCACACCAAATAGTGCAGAGCTGCAAAGAGTTTTTAGAAGTGAACGTGTATGACGGGTCTACCTTCGTATCTGAAGTTCTGCTGGCAAATGGGGCTGCGCCCCCCTCAGTGTGGGTAAATAGCAGCCTCGCTCTGCATGGTCCAAAATAACATCACAACTACAATTGACAAATCAGCTCAAGGCCAACTCAGGGTCCACATAGTCCCCGTCCTCTTGCCGGCGCTTCTCCCTCTTTGCAGGCCCCCACTCCTCGTCATCGCTCTCGTACAAGCTCTTGTTCTTTGCAGCGGACTTCCTGCGTTCGCTCTTAGGCTGCAGCTTCCGCATATGAGAACGGCATATGGTTTGTTGTAAAGACGAAAGGAAATGTACCGCAGCTAATATGGACTGGACATATTCCTCGCGCGTCGCTTTCGCCTTTGCTGCGCGCTCGGCGAGCGTGCGCAAATGCCGCTGATGGCCGAGTACCGAGCCGTGCGAGCGATATGCGAGCGCTTGCACTGCGTACAAATGTCAGAGAAGGACTTCATGGTTCGGGAGACAGGAATACGTACCGGCAGCTTCAATCTGCAGGGCGTGGAGATGGACACTGGTCAGCGCGGTGGCGGAAGCAGACACTGCAACGGGGCAACTAACATATCGATATGAAGGCACAGAATCTCCACTGCAGATGAAGAGCGTTTAGAAAACGTGATGATGGTTATGGAGTACCGGCATACGATGATTCAATGCACTTGATACTAGCCAACTCGGCGTCCGACACTTTGTACCGCTTCTTAGCCTCAGTCTGGCCCGCCCCACACATCAGCCAGCACCCCAAGACAGCGCCAGGGCGAGTAAGCACGCACCTTGGATATTGTCTTCGAGTTCACCCATTCGTCTGCTATCATCCCCCTCCACAAGCTGGCAAACCTCCCGGCCTCGCCCTCGTACGCTCCGACGGTAATGCAGAGCTTGCGCTCCGCATCAACGCGCCGCTCGGCCTCGCGCTCCATTTCCTCAGTAGGGGGGACGCAGGGTGTGAATATGTGCGCGAGTATCGCTGTGCACGCGGCGGCGGCGTGGGTCCGTTGTGCGTCGTACGAAGTCGGACATGGGTCGAGGTAGTGCTGGAAGACGAGATGAGGGGTCTTGTTGGAGTCAAGAACGCCATAACGCTGGATCGTCTGTCAATCGAAGATGGTTAGCGAATAGAAGCAGGAGCTCTTTGCATGGGTTACTCACCCCTCGCGATAGCCAAGGGACCAGGGCTGTCGCACAGCGAGACTTTCAGCACTGAAACGGTGAGGTAGCAGAGCAGATCTCGGCTTACCCTTCCAAACATCATGCGTGTAGTAACTCCGGAAAAGGCTCGAAACACCCGCCAGAGCAATATGATCCCTCAACTACCCAGCACGCCAATCAACTCACCGCTTTACGAAGCAGAGTGAAGCCACAAACGGAAGCAGCGCACCTCGAGCTCGCCATCCCCGACGATGTGGTCCAGCACCTCTAACGGTAGTTGCATGATCGGACAAACTCCCCCTTTTCCCGACCAGTCGGGGAGGTCGTTCCACTCGCAGTCCCTCCGCCGCAGCGCCGCCTTGCCCTTGCGCTGCCTCGGCGAGAGCGAGGAGCTCAGTGCCACCGTGCGCGGGCGCTTCGTCGGTGTAGAGGGTGGCTCATACGCTGCAGACATGTGGTTCGTTTCGTCGCAGCAGGTGTTGCACAGACGTTATGAAGTTGCTGATGGAGGTCGTGGTCAAGGGGCGTCCCACGCTCACCATTGCACGTCAAGTTCCGAGTCCTTCTGCTCATAGGGAATTCGATATGCAATCGCTGGGCGCCAAACTCAGCTTATCAACCCCCCGCATAATCGAGACCACCTCAGGTGCCACACAATACAATACAACAAGGAATTCTTTACTGTGTGTTGAGCGCCAACTGGTTAGAAAGTTCCTAGGGTCTGGCTGCAATACAGCATGCGAGGCGTCGAGCCACCTCTGTAGCCGCTTCGCAGATAACTGTTTATGTTAGATATGTTTTGGCATCCTCATTATGCTATCAGACACTCCTATGACTCAGCTCAGTTTGATCGCGTATCGCTCGATAGGTTGGTTGAGTAGTTCGATTTGGACTCCGGTGGATACAGGCATTTGGTCGAGTGGACTCTGCATAAATTGCCAAGTCTTTCTCTCTTTCTCCCTTTCTCTTTTTGTTCAGTCGATCATCAACAATACATTCGAGACTCCCGTACCCTTTAAGCAATTGCCTAACCATTCCTTGCCCGTGACACTAGCCGTCTGCAGTGTGCGGGCCGAAGAGACCCAACCTCTTACACAGCAGGTAGCTGCCACACTGGCGGCGACGGGCGGTGCAATCGCCGACAATGCTTCAGTACAGTTTGAGGTCTAGAGGACCATGTTTTTTTCTGATGGTTGAGATTAAGGTACTCTGAATAATATTCTCTTATGACAACTCATCCTCATAAACAACAGCCGAGGGGCGCGCGCCACCGCAGGATGTCGAGAGCTGCGGCTGTGGGACGATGCGAGGGCCGTGACGGGGGTCATGCTTGGTCTAGACCTAGGGGTTTGCATAGAGAAATGAAAGTAGATGAGGAAGAACCAGATCCGGGCTGAGCGGGACCAGTGAGAATGCGTCTCTGCGAGAAACATAGTGCTGTTTGTTAGGGATGCTGTCTACGCACTGCCGTTTTTTTGTGTGTAACTTACAGAGCTTGAGGGAAAGTTGAGGCATACATTCTTCATGGAAGGCTCATCTTGCACACTGGGGACGAGGGAACGTCCTGCAAAGCGGAGGGTTGGGAAATCTTGGGGGACAATAGGGACTGCAATGTCTCATTCAAGGTACACTGAGGCCGACTATCTTATAAGAGTACTACTTTAGTGGTATCTGGTCAGATGGTCAGAGTTTCAGAGCAGAGTATGATCGTCAGGCTTCTCGCGCTCGGCCATTCTTGGTCGTTTCGGACGCCTTGCCCCACAACCATCGAGCACCTCACCCGTGCAGAATAGCACTCGTTCAACCACCCGCCAGACCCCGCGTTTCCACTCGAACTTGACATGCCTTACCCACATCTCCCGCTCGAAATTCATACGCTCATTATCGCGGAGGCGAGCGCTCCTTCTCACCCGCTCTCGTACGCCTGGGACACCACCACCTTGGCATCGCTCTGCCTCGTCTTCCGCTTGTTCGACGTTGAGATCAATCGCCTGCTTTGTAGCTCAATCATACTCTTCTCCATGCACGACATGAAGACGCTCGCGAGCACTCTGGAGGCGAGGCCCCATCTCCATGCCCAAGTTCATTCGCTCCGCTTCGGTGGACTTTCAATGTACGAACGAATTCGGACCCTTGCTCCAGTACATTCTGCCCAAGACTCCGTCTTCTCGTGAAAGATCCTCACCTTTGGGTTTTCGTCTCCGAAGCTGGGGTTGACACTGGACGAGTACGTGCACCCGGTCAACTTCTTTGCGCTGTTCGATCGTGAGGCCAGCGTACTTCCGTCGTTCACGCAACTCACTCGCCTCGCCGTGTGGGACATTCAATTCTAAAGCCCAGCGGTTGTTCAAACTCTGCTCTCCCTTTCGCGTCTCACGCATCTCGCTCTCTTCGTGGACAGGACCGATGCTCGCAGCGATGGCTGGCTGCACGGCGTCTCGCAATATCTCACCCATGCGCGGTCACTGCTCAAGCCGATTTTGGGAAGATGTCCGACATCAGGTTATCAGGGAATTTTCATGAACAATCTCAATGCGCAGTTATCGCAGTGCAGCGTTTCTGTAGTCATTATCTCGTGATGGTGGCGGCTGATTGGTTTATCGATCGGGCCGTCGACGGCACACTGTGAACTTGGAGGAGTAGATCAACCTTAACTACTCCTTCCAAGATAAACGGGCGGATCAATGCGAAAAGAAGTGGGCGGGTGCGTTGGGAGCGGGGCGCGTAGATACACTTGTTGCCTTGTCCTTGTCGATCTTCTTCCTTGATCCAAGCAGGAGCCAATCTCCCCTATGAATACGGCTCCAATCCCCTTGTTTATGGTCTCGCTGGCAGGAAACCAAACGGTTGTGCAACCCAGCATGGAACGAGCATACCTCATTGCGCTTAGAGCGACTTTGTGGGCGCCGCGAGCAGATCCATCCCGCACTTACAGTATCTACCAAACATGGCCCTTTAAATTTGGCAGTTAGGCGGTTTCGATCGGGCAAAGCGAGGGAAAAGGACTCGGAGGTGGATGTCGAGTAATTGACATGCTCGTCCTCTCCTCGGCCTGCGAATATCCGTGCTGAATGTAATGCGTGCAGCGCTTAAGCCATCAAATTGATCAATCCGCGACGCGTACCGGTATCAGTCTTGTTGAAGACCTTAATTTTCAACTTCATGCTGTACCTTCAGCTGTCGGGGTTTTCTTGCGAGAACATGCGCAGGCGATTGCTGGTGGTCATGCTACCTCAAACGCAGCACAATTCGGGTTTACGCATATGCAAACGTAAAGTAGACTTTTCCGTTATTTAAGCAAGCTACGGGTAGGGTGAACAGTAACAAGTTTCAGACCTTTCGATACACGTCCTTCTCGGAGGCGGCGTCCTCACTCTGCTCGCTTGTCGGTGCCTCGTCTTCCGGCGGCGACGGAGGGTGGCTGCGCGAGGTGTGTTCTATGAGTCAAGGCAGTAAAAAATTCCAACATTATATAAATATATATATAACTTACATCCTCGACCAGTACTCCATGCCAACGACGCCAGCAGCGAGATTCCGCACAAGACGCAGCTAACCTTGAAGCCGTGTCTGGAAGAAAGCTTTCCACCATGCATCCTTCGGGCTCATGTCGGGACACAAGATCCTACCGGTAGTTGGGGCCCTCGACAGCCGGCAACAGCCAAAGAGGCAGACTCAACGTAGACAACCGTCACCGCGATGCCGACGAGGAGAGCACGCTGCTCGGGGTTGGCGCGGCAGATGTCCGCTATCCAGGCAATAAAAATTGGGGCGCCATCCGCGGTGGATTAGGTGATGCGTACAGAAGGAAGGACAAAACTACACCATGTCAGCGTCCCAAACACGATTGATGCTGGAGGAGACAGCCCATACAGTACATCGCCATCTTGAGTTTAAGCGAGTGGCCTGTAACGATTGAAATTATTGGCCATTGATAAAAAGGGTGTAAGGTAACGTCACCAACTCACCATACCGAAAGAACGATACAAGGAAAGAGCTGCAGGGCTTGCAGAAGGACGAGCATCTGCCATCGCGCCTGGTATATGTCCGAAATCGCACTCCAAACGAAGTTGAACACTAATACAGGGGTTTTTAAGGGCCTAAATTGTATGGGAGCTGAGGAAGAAGAGGTTCGCACCGCAGGAATAGCGTAGCCACCCAGGGAAGCAGGTTGGCTTGACGAAGAGACCATCTGCGATTCTTGCTTAACACGAACGCACAGCACGTGGTATGAGAAACAATAGCCGTTAGCGCGTTGGGCCCAAGCCTGCAGCGGAACCAGACCATGCGTGAGTGTTGCTGGGGAACAAGCCCATCCCCGCGACATACGACTCCTGAGGAGCTGGCTGCCATCCGTTTCACAACTTGTAATTTGCGACTGGGTTGAGGCTTTCTGTTCCGCGACAAAACTTGGATATGAGACTCCGCGCCGCCAACTCGCCGCTGAGGGTCCCAGGTCAAGCCTCGATGAGGTAGAAAGTTCTCTATGAAAACAACAAGGAAAGCAATGCTCATAAAGTTCCACCATCATGCCTTCCGAGTTGGACGGTCGAAAAAAGCCTCCCCGTCCACATCACGCACTACACAGTCCAGCCGCCTCATCAGTTCCTTATTCCTCACTCTCAACTCATCGTACAGAAGCTGGGAAGGCAACGCACCTGACAACCGCCGCGATCATGCACCTCGTCCTACCCTGCGGTTCATGCGTCTCCGCCTGGACCTCGCACGTCAACTTGTGCATGCCGGGCGGGACGTTCGTGGCGATATCGATGTTTTGGCCGATGCTCTGCGGTGTGGAAAGGTAGAAGCCCGTCATTAGCGTGTTGAGAGCGTCGGCTGAAGACAGCAGAGGAGGAGAGGAAGCTGTCACGCACCGCCGCGTTTGTCCAGTACCCGTCCGTAAACACCGCGCTGGCCTCATCGTCCACCCAGCATTTTGCAATCCCCAAGCCGTAGGTCGCGCTCCTAATATAAGTGATCGTAACCGTCCTGTCCACCCCCACCCCCGTGGGTCAGCCGCATTCCCCAGTGCACGCGCAGTGCACGCACCCCGTCTGCCGCAGATCCACGTCGAACCAGATCCTTTCCCCAGGCTTGTGCCCCGTCCAGTAGCTCTTCCGGTTCGTGATCTCGGGGACCCACGCGCCCCCCGCTGCCACGAGCGGACGGAGGTGCGAGGAGGTCGAGTTGCACATTGGGACGTAGGTCGGCGCGGGGGAGGCGAGGTCGAATTTGGACATGAGGAGTTGCTTGATAGTAAAGATGCAGGTCAGCGGGAGGGGGTGGAAAGAGGTGAAGGGTGAAGGAGGGCGGGGACGCACGGATGGGACGTCGTCTGCCTCGGAGGGCATCAGCTTGCCGGGCTTCAGCTCGTGCGAGAGCGAGCAGAGGACGGTGCGGAAGTAGGCGATGACGAGTTCTGTTCACCTTCCTTTGTGAGTTTCCGGTTCTTTTGAGCTGCTCGAAGAGAGTCGGCGTACGAGCCATCAAGTCGTGCCCATTCAGACCGACGTGCCTCGTGTCCGGGACGCCGCTGATGAACGCGTGCAGTTCAGTATGACTGCCAGACAGACCTGTGAAGGAATAACGTACTCATGCTCGATGTAATAGTACTCTCTTATCAACTCCGGGTCCTTCAGGATCAGGGGGAGGATGACAGGGCGAAGGCTCTGCAACGCTATCAACGATGGCAGCCCAGCTTCTGCGCAGGAAACAAGATGCTCACGATGACCGGTGATCCATAGTACTCAGCAACAGGAGTATGCAAGTCCCCCCCAAGGGAAATCTGCTCAAAACTGCCCTCCCCCGGGGTCAGTCGGCATGCACGAGCGAGTTAAGATCGGGACAGCGGACGGACAGAAGCGCCAGAAGCTGCACCTGCACGACGGCCGGCTTGTTGGGCAGGACCATCAGCCCGCGCAGAAGCCACTCCATGTTCGTCGCGGCGTCTTGGTTGTGGCTGTCGCCCATCAACATTATCGGCGCAGGTGCTCGGCAGGAGGGGGGGAGTGAGACGGAATGCGCACCGCTGGTCGTTGATAGCCGCGTCGACGAGGACGAGGTCGACGTCCTCATCCAGATGCGCACGGAAGCACAGCTTGTGGAAGTTCGTGCCTTGCGCTGTTCGGATCGTAGGGTGGTCGGGGGGGTGAGCTCGGACGTGCTGCCCGAGGAGGGCTTAGTGCGCCTACCTGCGACTGCGCCGTTCGAGAAAGTCACCTCCGAGTTCGGGAACGCTTCTTGGAACCATTTCCATATTTGCCCTGCAGAGCACAGTTCAGCCTGGCCGAATGGGACTGGGTCATCCTCAGACGCACGATGGTAGATCCGAGGTTGGTTCTCGTGCGTGATCGCATGGCCCGCACTCACGCTCCCGCCCTGCACCTCCCGCATCAGCCGCGTTCCCCCAAATGATTGAAGGAGAAGACGCACCAGAACCCCGATCTTTATTGACTCCCCCCGCTGCGCCTTGCGCATTACCCTCCGTAATCGCAGTGCGGGGCCGGTGTACACCCTCGAGGCGAGGAGCGCAGCCTCCCTGCGACCTCCCAGCCCACTCAGCACCTTCCCCACCCACCTCGAGCGCACGGATAAAGCAAACCACTCACCCGTACTTCGCGCACAGATCATCACCCTCCCCGCACTCCTCCCAGACCTTCCCAGCAATCACGCACTGCTCCGCCTTCGCCGGCTCCGGCGGGGGCGGCGGTGGTGGTGCTGGTGGTTGTGATTGATCCGGCTCACAAACCACCCCCTTGGGATCTATCGGCGACCCGTACTGCCCATGCGGGTAGTCGAGCGCGTGCCGAGCGTTGTCGAGCGTGAGGCGGGAGGAAGGGAGGAGGAGCGCGGAGACGACGAGGACGGCGAGCCCGGTCAGGAGCGCCGTGCGCACGCTGCATGACCGCCGAGTGGTCGCGGCCAGCGTGCTGGTTGGTGCGGAATCGAGGATGGGCATGTGCGTGGGTTGGGAGGAAGGAGGTGAGCGAGCATGGCAGCGTCAATTCAGACGTTGACCCACGGGAAATCATCGAGGGGCAGGCACAGCTGCGGCGGCCCATGCCCATGCCAACGTCCATCCGCCCCCTCGCGGACGGAAAATGGTCACAAAGCTCCTATCTTTCCACACAGTTGTGTAAACGGTGAAAATAAGGTATAGAGCCTACATTCTCCCGGAGGATCGCAGTCTTTGCAGTTTACAGAGGGAGAGTGGTCAATCGGGTGCTCGGCCCTTATTTCGCGCCAAAGAGAGGGACAGCGGTGTCCAACTGAATACTTGCTGGAACTCATGCTCTGAAGTGTTCTCCTGAAATAAATAAAATGTCAATACAGCCGTTTATAGATCTCTTGCAACATCGCTCTTTTTGTCGAAGGCACGGAAGATCCCTAACTTCTCGCTGTACTCATAACTGAGGTATAGCTGCTTTCGGACACGGCCGTCGCAAGCGTGCTGAAGCCGTCCGCCACTTGCCAGCTCCATTTTCCTCCCAGTCGGCTTAAAACAGATATTTTAGATCAGCTGAAAAGTCCATAACATGTACACTGGTCTAACGCCTCAGCATTCGCTGTGCAGGTCGGCGCCTCGAAGAAACAAACATCGCAGTGTATCTCGCATCACTTTCGTGCCCAAGTATTTCACCATCTCCATCTCCTCAAGCAGCACTACTCCGTCAGGAAAACCGCCTCACCGCTCCCCAAACCGCCAGCCCCCCCGCCGCGCCCAGCACAGCATTCCGCGCTGCGCGCTTGGCCTGCGCGATGCGCGCGCCCTTCGCACCCGCCTCGTCGATGGCGCGCACGTCCTCGTCGGAGAGATCGATATCCGGGACTGCGAGGTAGCGTTGCAGGCGGGTTTTGTTGGAAGAGGTACTGTGCGGAGGGAAGGGGGGGAGGTCAGTTGGGGGCAGGAAGGAAGACGGGAAGCAGGGAGTAATGGGCAAGATGATGGGAGGAAGATGATGGGACGGGAAGAGGGGAGGAGGAAGGAGGGGATGGTGGCCGGGGAGGGGAGGGAGGGGACAGGAGAGAGGATGTACGTAACAGCCACCGCCCCCTTCGCGCGCACCCAAGCAAGGAGGACCTGTTCAGGTGCGACGTGAAGCCGCGCGGCGATCTCGTTGACGGGCTTGTCGACGGGCCCGTTGGGCTGATGTGTGAGCGGGCTGTCAAAGCACAATTCAGCCTTCTCTGGAGGGCGAGGAAGAGGAGCAGGGGAAGAGGAGGGAAGACGGAAGACGGAAGACGGAAGAGGGCGAGACGGAGACGGAGACGGACATCAACGCGCTGTACGCCTCGATCGCGATCCCGTGCTGCTTCGCGTACTCGATCAGGGATGTTTTGCGCGCGTAGACGTAGGGGTGGAGGAGGATCTGTGTGGTAGAAAATCACAGTTGGATTATAAAAGAGAAAACAACAAGAGAAAAAGGGAGAGAGAAGGGGGACACACCTGGTTCGCCGCGGGCTTAACACCTGCGTCCTTGAGCTGCTCTAGATGCTCGATCTCGAAGTTCGAGACGCCGACGGACTGGGCGAGTCCATCCTTCTCTGAGGAACGAGGAAGGGTCAGGTGAATGTGCGGTTGGGTGGGATGGGTGTGAGGGTGTGGAAGGCAGACGAGACGCACTGAGCTGCTCGATCTGCGCCCAGGTGCCGGGGATGTCCCCATTCGCGAGGCGGGGGTGCTGTTGTGGTTGGAACACAAGTCTCTTCGGATATAAGTAGGAGGGAAACAAGGGGAGCTAGGCGCACGTGGACGAGGTAAAGGTCGACATAGTCCAAACCCAGCTTTACAGTCCCCCAGTAAGTTTCATCGTCCTCGAGATGTGCCGGTAGGTGGACAGGGATGGGGGAACGCACCTTGACCAAGCTCTCCTCGGCGCTCTGCCTCACACCCTTCCCGTCCAGCCCGCTCCACTTGGTCGTCACCCACAGGTCTTCCCGCGCGATGCCCGACTCGCGGATCGCACGGCCCGCGAGGTCCTCGTTGCGGTACTGTCCGGAGAGGTGGATCAGCTCAAATCAACAAAGTACGAGAAGAGAGTGTGGACACACGGCCTGCGCAGTGTCGATATGGTCGAAGCCCGCCTCCAGCGCCTGTTTCCCTCCCACATTCAGTCTCTCGCCCGGTCGGGTCAAAGCGAAACGGAAACAACACACCTGCACAACCTGCTCAGTCGCCCCGCCCGCAGTCCCTAGCGTCCACGTCCCTTTCCCCGCACTCAGGAATCAGGCCTGTTCAGCCCCATTCATGGAGGGAGGGAGACTCACCGAAAGCGAGTACGGGGATGCGCCGACCGTCGTTGAGCTTGAGGGTGGGGACCTCGGCGGGATGGTGGTGGTGCTTCTCGGCGTCGGCCATGTTGGGGGGATGGGGATGGTGATGGTTGTTGGAAGACCTGGGAGCGGATGTGTGGGAGGTGGGAGAGCGGTCGCGATGGCCATGCAGCTGCTCGAAGTCGTCATGCAGCGGAAACGGTCTGCGGCCCGCCCGCCAGTCGCCAGTCAACGTTCAGCGAGCAGTCGACCGTTGCTGCCGCGCTTGGGTTGTCTCCTTCCATACCGCTTGAAATCGCCGCCAGACCATGCAAGTATGCTGCATTGTGTGAAATCTCCCTGGGCATGTCTCCCTTTGAGATCGAGATCACGTGCAAAAGATCACGTGCAAAAGGTCTCAGGGAACTGGGAAATCTCGCGCTTACGGTTAAAAAGTCGGCGGGGAAGTCCGAGTGCCTTCTCCCTTCGATCTCGCAGCGAACATTTCCCTACTTTCACAGTCACGCTCCTCCTCCTTCTCCTCCTCCTTCTTTCTTTCTTTATCAGCATGGCCGCCCCGCAGCGCGAGCCGCTGCGCATCCTCCTCCTCGGCAACGGTGGGCGCGAGCACGCGCTCGCGCACACGCTCGCCCAGTCCCCGCTCGTCGAGCGCATCGCCGTCGCGCCCGGCAACGGCGGCACGGCGCGCGGGGTCCCCAAGACGCAAAACTTGGACATTGGGAGCGGGAAGAAGGACTGGGAGAGGCTGGTGCAGTGGGCGGTACAGGAGAAGGTGCGTCGCTCCAGCGGGGTAGGAAGGTGCAGGAGTGAGGCCTGACGAGGGAGGAGACAGATCAACTTGGTTGTGCCGGGCCCGGAGCAGCCGCTCGTGGATGGGATTGAGCCTTTCTTCCGCCGGGGTGTGTGCTCTTCACACCCCTCTCCTCTGATCCTCTACTGAAAGCACCCCGCCCCGACAGTCGGCATCCCCGTCTTCGGCCCCTCGCCCGCCGCGGCCGCTATGGAGGGTTCCAAGACGCTCTCCAAGGACTTCATGGCGCGCCATGCGATCCCCACCGCGTCGTATGAAAACTTCACGACCGCGCAGGCCGAAGAGGCCAAGCGGTACATCCGCGAGGCGTACGCGCGCGGCGAGGAGCTCGTGATCAAGGCGAGCGGGCTCGCGGCGGGCAAGGGCGTGCTCATCCCCGCGAGCGAGGCCGAGGCGCTCGAGGGCGTGGAGGACATCCTCGAGAAGGGCGTGTTTGGCGAGGCTGGTGCGTCTCCCCTTCCTCCCCCTCCCTCCCTCCCCCTCTCTCTCTTTCTTCCCCGGGCGAGGAGCTGATGGGTTGGTGGGGGTGGGGAAGGCTCTTCCCTCGTCCTCGAGTCGCTCCTGACCGGCCCGGAGATCTCCGTCCTCGCCTTCTCGGACGGGTACACCGTCGCGGCGCTCCCCGGCGCGCAGGACCACAAGCGCATCGGCGAAGGCGACACGGGCCTCAACACGGGCGGCATGGGCGCGTACTCGCCCGCGCCCGCTGAGACGCCTGCCATCCGCCAGCAGCTCGTCGACATTGTTGAGCGCTCGGTCGCCGGCATGCGGCGGGACGGTGCGTCTTTCTGAATTTCTTCTTTCTCCTGCCTTTCTTCTTTCTTCGTTCTTCTTCTTGTCTTCCTTTCTTTCTTCTTTCTATTTTTCGGGGGGTTTTTTTTTTTGCTCCAAGTGACACCGAGGAACTGAACAAGCATGTTGGTTGGTATACCAGGCTTCCCCTTCGTCGGCCTCCTCTTCGTCGGCTTCATGGTCACGCCCCAGGGCCCGAAAGTCCTCGAGTACAACGTCCGCTTCGGCGACCCCGAGACGCAGGCGCTCCTCCGCCTCCTCGCGCCCGGCACCGACCTCGCCGAGATTATGCTGGTCTGTCTTTTCTTCCCCCTTCCCTATGCCTCGAAAGGCAGGTGGAACTGACATGGTGTTTGGTTAGGCTTGCGTTGAGCGCCGCCTTGACTCGGTCAAGATCGAGGTCCGGAACGACCACGCGGTGTCGATCGTCCTCGCTAGCGCGGGATATCCGGGCAAGTATCCCACCGGCGTGCCCATCACGATCGGCGAGCTCCCGCAAGGTGCTTCTTCCTTTCCTCGTTCCCGCTCAACCCCAACTTCCGGCTTGCTTCCTCTGCTCCCATGCTCATACCGTCTTCTTCGGGTCGCAGACGTCATCGCCTTCCATGCCGGCACCGCACTCGACACGAAGGGCCAGCTCGTCACCGCCGGCGGGCGCGTCATCGCCGTCTCCGCGTTCGGGTCGACCCTGCGCGAGGCGCTGGACAAGGCGTACGCGGGTGTTGACAAGATTTCTTTCGAGGGCAAGACTTTCCGGAAGGACATTGCGCACCGGTTCGTCTCCTCCCTCCTCCTTCCTCCTCCCCCCTGCTTTCCCGCATAGCCGTCTACCCGACCCACTCACACACCTTCCCTTCCAGCGCCCTCGCTGCCCAGTCCGAGTCCAAGGATGGCGGGCTGACGTACGCCCAAGCGGGTGTGTCCATCGAGGAGGGCAACCGCCTCGTGGACCTTATCAAGCCCGTCGTGAAGGCCACGCGCCGCTCGGGCGCGGACGCCGTCATCGGCGGGTTCGGCGGCGTGTTCGACCTCAAGGCCGCCGGGTTCCGCGACCCCGTCCTCGTCTCCGGTACCGACGGCGTCGGCACCAAGATCAAGATCGCCCATGCCACGGGGATCCACGACACTGTCGGTGTGTTGCGCGCTCCCGCTCTTTTGGTCTTTTGATTGTAGGGTATGCTGATGCGGTGGATGGGCAGGCATCGACCTCGTCGCGATGTCGGTCAACGACCTCATCGTCCAGGGCGCGGAGCCCCTTTACTTCCTCGACTACTTTGCGTGCTCCAAGCTCAAGGTCGAGGACGCCGCCGCGGTCATCAAGGGTATCGCGCAGGGCTGCCAGGAGTCCGGGTGCGCGCTCATCGGCGGCGAAACGGCCGAAATGCCCGGTCTGTACGAGGGCGGTGCGTCGTTCTTATGTCTTGCTTTCTCCCCTACGATGCATCATGTTGGAGTGTGTAGGCTGATGAAGGGATGGCATGGGGTGTATAGACGACTACGACCTCGCCGGCTTCGCCGTCGGCGCCGTCGAGCGTGACCACATCCTCCCGTTGCACAACATCGCCGCCGGCGACGTCCTCATCGGCGTCTCCTCCTCTGGCATCCACTCGAACGGTTTCTCGCTCGTGCACAAGGTCCTCGAGCGCTCGCTCGGCCCTTCTTTCTCCTACTCCTCCCCCGCGCCATGGGACGCCTCGCAGTCTCTCGCGCGGGCGCTCCTGACGCCCACGAAGCTGTACATCAAGCCTCTCCTTCCCGCCGTCCGCGCCGGGCTCCTCAAGGGCATGTCACACATCACCGGCGGGGGCTTCACGGAGAACGTGCCCCGCGTCCTCCCCAAGGGCCTCGGCGCGTGGATCGACGCGACGCGCTGGACCCGCCCTGCTGTCTTCGACTGGATCCAGCGAGAGGGCGGTGTGAAGAGCGCGGAGATGGCGCGCGCATTCAACAATGGGATTGGGATGGTACTCGTTGTGGAGAAGGGGAAGGTCGAGGAGGTGCTGAAGAACGTGCGCGAGCAGGGCGAGCAGGGCGTGTGGGTTATTGGGGAGGTCAAGGAGGGTGAGGGTGTCGAGATGCGCGGGTTTGAGGCTTGGGAGAAGCGCGCTTAGGGGTGGGTGGAGTGGAGTGGTTTGGCCCGGACGCGCGTTGTTTCTGTTTCTCCGATCTTGGGTGTTGTGGGATCTGTGTAGCCTTATAGACTGTTGAGGAAGCAGATGGCGTGTGTGTGCGCTTGCTACTGCAGCTCCGTGAACCAGTTGGCAAGCTATCGGAGCTACACGCAGAAGCGCGCGTTCGCGGCGGCGTCTTCTCCGACATCCAGGCTTCCTTGAGCCGACTTTCCAGCTCACCATACATACATCCAAAGCGGCATACCAGTCCGCATTCAAAAAGCCTGCGCACGCAGGAGGCAATCATGCAGGCTTGGATTTCCCCCCCTCCGATGCTGCTTGGGTCAAGACGGCAAGGAAGTCGCGCCCGTTCGCGGTCTGGCTCGGCGGCGGCCCCTGGTCTGCAACACGCAGCTTCCCATCAGCCTTGACTGCCCTCCCATCTCAAATCACCAGTTCACAAGCAGACACTCACTCTGCTTCCCCCATGCATTCGCGCCCCATCCCCCAGACGGCTTCGACGCTGGCGCCGGCGCCCCCTCGACATATACGGGCTTTTCTGGAACGGAGAATTGTAGCGTGAGGGGAGAAAGATGGGGTGCATGGGTATGGAGCGTACGATCGGCAGGGATGGAAGGGTCTCGCAACTCCTGCACCGTCCCCTGGAAGTCTTGAGGGAGCATCGCGTGAGCGGACGTAGGAGCGTGGGGGCTGGAGGTATGGCGACGCACTCCGATTCAACCATGCAGAGACCTCAGCTGAGCAGGCACCACACCCCATTCGGTACACCCTCAGCTTGCGCAGTTCCCCTTCCACCAAAGGAGACTCGAGCGCTCACCGCCGTTGAAGTTGGAGCTACCAGCGAGAGTAGCGGGAGCCGGCCGGCCGGGGGAGGGATGCGGGGGGAAGCGGTTTGCCATGGCGGGGGAATCGAAGCTGGGCAACAGAGTCTGTCTATGAGATGCAGCGGGCTGGTGAAAGGTACGAGGCAGTGGAGGTAGTTATGGGCGGTGAGGGTAAGGAGGAAGGCGACACCGCGTGCACTCGAGCGTTCCGGGCAGGAAGTCGACGCGCCGGGCCGAGATCACTCGTTCGAGTCTTGATGAAGGGATTCTCGCATTTCATTTTTCCAAAAACTTTAAGCTGCCCCGGAAAATTCATAGAAAGTTTTAGTAGATAGAAGCTCGCTTCATAGAAGTGATACATTTGTCATCGTTCATGCCCTTCATGCCCGGAAGTGTCTTCGCAGCAGCTAGCAAATTGTTGGTGCCGCAAGAGGTTCAGCTCGTCTCTGCCCCACTCCTGAGACGGTATGTATTGAAAGTTACTGCAAGCAAGCATTCTCTCAGTCTTCCTGTACACTTTCTATGGAGCCCCGCTGACCACCCACATCCCCAAATTCACCCAGACATAACGCTGGTCGCCGGTTTAGAGGCTGAGCAGATGAAGTTTCGTCAATGATCTCCGGTCCGTTTCTAGTGAGTGTCAACTGACTCACTTGATGTACATCAGGAAAGAGTATTCCGAGAGCAGGACACTGCTGGCCTGGAGCGGGTCCGCGAACCGTTCGAGGACATCTTCCGGCCCCGTACGCCAGCCTACCAAAACATGGAGACGTTTGGTTAGTTAAGGGAAGAGAAATAATTGGAGTATTAGACTGATCGCTCACCCTTAGTACGGATGGTGATGTATGCCGGCTGCGCATCAGAAGTCTGCAGCACGGTGGTCGAATGCACACGGCTGCCATTCTGATGCACATTCACAAAGAGTCCTCCTAAGCATCCATGAAAATAAATAGCTCGAGCAAGACAGACGCACCTCAAACATCAGCTGACTGTCCTGTCCACCAGCAACGACAGTTCCGTTTCCCCAAGTAGCATTCCAGCTCCCGCCCTCCCCGAACGGCACTCAACGTCTCAGTCAGAGCAGGGTATTCCCCAAAACCACAGCCGGTTCGATTATGATGGAGACAGATAAAAATGTACGGAGCGGGGATGGAGAGGTCCGGGCCAGCGTAGGGCATGAATAAATTGCAGTGTTGCCGCTGGATGAGTGAGGAAAACTCCACACTGTGCGTGGGACGAGACGCGCCGCACGACAACGAAGTTTCAGCCCCGCCCGTGGTAATTTTGAGAGAATTTCTTGCTGCACAGAAACGCTGCATCTTTCCCTCATGGCCTCCGATCGTGTATGCTTCAAACTGCGCAGCAGCTCGTAAACATGCAGTCGGCGAGATGTCCTCTACTGCGTCAGCGTTGTTTCTTTACCAGCCATCATATACTGATATGAAATCCCGGATTCAAGAGCGCTCAGCCCAATTTCGAGCTTGGTGCTGCTAAATGCCATCGGGCAGGTGCAAGCTCACGTCATCGCTGCACCCCAGTCTTCTGATCATCTCACGAGCAATGAATAATCTGCCGGATGAGATCCTGAGCCAGACCTTTCGCCTTGCAGTGACTTCGAGCTCTACGCCCCCTACGAGGAACAAACCGATGAGTCGCCTTAGGCCGCTACGCTCATGCTTGTCTGCCGGCGATGGAAGGTGAGTAGAATCGAGTCATATGGGTATTCGTGCCCAAGTGGCCTCAACTGGACATACGCAGCCTCTTGCTGCTCCACTCCTATACAACCTTATCGAGCTTGACTCTGACGACGTCGAGGCCTTTGTCAACGACCTCGTCCATCGCCACTTTGGCAAGTCGACGTCCTGCGAAGAGCTCATTATCACTCTTCGACGTCTCGAGCCCGAGGACTTTCCTCCCTATTTTGCTTTCGACGTGAAGATGCTGTTCGCCGTTCAACTTCCTCGAGTGCCTCCACGCAGTCCACACTGTCGAAGAGCCGGTCGAGGCCGAGCCGGAGGGCCTTTTCCGTCCTCACTCGGTGGCGCCTTTGTTGCAGGATTCGTCGCTAGCCCTAGTGTCCAGCAGCTGCAGCATCTTTCCATTCGCACTCATTCTCCTGCGGGGATGCTCTTCTCCTGCCTGTCCCGTCTGCCTATCCTCGTGGAGCTCAGGCTGCAGTTGGCCCACGTCATTGAGAACGAGGATACCGTCAATGCCAGCCACCTTCCTCCTTCGTCAGGTCTGACGCTGCCTCGCTTGAAGTTCTTGCACATCCGCACAGTTTATCAGGAGGCGCATGCGGGCTTGGACGGGCATCTTTTGCAGTGTCTCGCAGCGGCCTGTCTGCCTTCCGCTTCGCGCTTTGGAACTCTACCTCCAAACAGTTCTCGAACGATGATGCCCTTGAGCGAACTCTCCATGCTATCGGCAATTGCCTCCAGGAGCTCCGTCTATCCTCGCCACTGGCTTCCCCAAGCGCGCTCGGTGCTTTGTGCCCTTCGCTTGAGACGTACGCTCCACACGTCTTCAATACATATTCCGGTACTATCCTCAGCCAACCTACCCTTGCCACGCTCGGGCTGCCCGATCCGATGTCTTTGGATCCTGCCAAGCTCAGGCTGCTGTTTGACTTTTTTGCGCCCTCAGCAAGAGCAACCTCACAGCTACCAGTCCGTCAAGGGGCGGGATATGTTCTTCCTCTGGCCAAGCGTCAAAGATGGAACTGAGCACTTGGCACCACTCGGGCGAGAGGGGAGGGAACTCTCTTGCGCTGTCCGTCTTGCAGAGCTGCTGGCAAGGATAGGCATCGTTCTGGTTCATCATGAGGGAAGGAGGATGAGCACCACGAAGGGTTGATGTCGATATCAACAGACCGGTACATGTGTTGGCCCGTGAGTTCATGAAAAGGTATTGTGCATGTTGCAACAATAACGTGTGACTACCGTCGAGGTGCTATGGTCGACACAGTTTCGCGAGGCTTCATTGGAAACTATGAAACAGCTGTTTACAATCTGTCAAGACGTAGGATTCTGGTATTTAGGCATCGAAGCCAGTAAATATCAGTCCAGCGACATGAAGGGCATCTCGGCGCACCGGTAATTTGCCTCCTGGGTGCCAGCCATACTGTCTCGTTCAGTCCGACATGACTTTGCGGTGCCTTTTCGTCAAGCCCAGAATATAAGATATGGTTGGGATAGGTTATTCAAATTAGACTGAAGCATGCCTCCTCGGAGAACTGTGGGCTCGTTTTTTCGACAAGAAAGGAAGGTGATACGCGTCACGTTAGAATTAGCGAAGGACGTGAGCTGCGATAATTGCCCAGGCGCCTTTGCCGCTGGGTAGGAACAGAAAAGCCCTTCAGGGAAGCCAGTCCCCCACAGGGGTCTTGGCGGCCCTCAGAAAAGGAGCAACGCGATGCAGAGCGGCCGGAAATAGTCCACGTACTCGGTGATTTACTTGCCCAGGAGCTGCCGAAGCTGATAGATCGCGGAAGGGAAGAACGGGCGAGCTGAGTTCCAGCAAGGATGTCACGCCGGAAGTGCATTTGGGATGAGATACGCCGTTGTTGACGCGAATACGATCAAAGGGATGTGAGTGACTCGAAGAGGAGCCCGTAAGTTGAAGAAGCGGTCGCAGTCAGAGCCAAAGCGAACACCACGTCAATATAGGTTGCAGATCCGCAAAGCCATACGGCAAGATTAATCTCTCAGCGAATGGTCTGATGCATTTTGAACGCTTCGCTCGTGAAAGGCAAAACGTCGCTTGAGCGCTCTTCCCTCCTGTCGAACATTGCGACCCGCGATCTCTCCTGTCAGCCGAAGGCGAGCTCCGCGGGAATGAGAAGAATTTTGTAGACGCACTCTTTCGGCGCAAACACCATCATTCCCCGTACATGGGTATCCTTGCCGTTTAGGTGATTCGCAAGGATAGCGACCTGCAGGATGTGCGCCTTCAACGGCCGTCTGCGCATTGGACATCCGTCCGCGTACTTGTAGGTCAGGCGCAATACCCACAAGCATCAGAGCGAGGGCTTCTGAAATACTAACCCTTCCCCGTCCCCGGCCTCACCGTCCAGAGCAAAATGGCACCACCCTTTGGGTTGCTCGAGCTCAACGACGCGCACCTCTTGCAGGTCCGCGAAATGCGTGCCAGCGCGGAAGGAGATGCGTGAGGGAGTGTACGAGTCATCCAATGCGTGGTCGAGCAGAAGTGAGACTTGCTGTTTGTTAAAGGCGGAGTCAGCACCGTCGATCGTGGAAGGAGGAACCCGGCGAACAGACGAGGATGGACACTTTTCGGGGGAACTGGAGATTGATCAGATGTGGTTGGGGACCGTCGGATCTGCGAGGGAGGTCAGTGTGAGATCACGGGCTATGAGGAGCAGGTGGGGCGCACTGCCAAAGCGTCGCGGCGTCGCCGTCGCGGAGCGAGTCGACGCCAAAGCCCGCCTTGAAGGAGGACACGGTCCATGTTGCCAGAGCGCCAATGTCGGTCTGATTGAAGAAATCCGACATTGTCGACACGGCGGACATTCTGCAGGTGAAGAACAGATAGTGCTACTGGTGAAAAGAGGTTGATGTGGTGATTGGAAGAGGAAGAGAAGCAAGACGCGTCGAGGTCGCGTCGCCAGGCGCCGTGAGCAGGTTCAAGGTTTCGTTGCCAAATAACGAAGGGCGCTTCCCTGGCTCTCTTCTCTGTAGGGTGCAAGGAACCACTAGAAAACTTCTTTACAATTAAGATTTACGTAAAATGCGGCCAGGTAAGCGAGGCTGCCGTTCAGGCTCTGACCTGAGCTTCCACCAACCGGGCAAAGTGCCGCTCGGAATCATAACGAGAACTATTGTCCGGGAGATCAAAGCTTATATCCTACAGCAGAGATCGAATAAGCGAGTAGCGTGGTGATGGTGAGGTGCGTAGAAGCTGTGACGTTGCCAACACCACGACACACGGCACATGCGCTGCGCAATCTATCTTCCCGATCCCCTTACAGATGCCCCCGCCCTACACCCTGCGCATCCGGCAATGGCTCCCCTATCCTGACCCGCACAGCATCCGCGTGTCCACGCAGACCCTCAGTTTCGGCGAGCGTGATGACCTTCGGGCCGAGGCGTTCGATACCGGCCTTCGTAATGGTCTGGGCAGTGATGTGCTTCTGGAAGCTGAGCGTGTTGACGCCTGTAGTGTGGGGAAAGTAATGCGTCCGTCAGACCTGAAGATGTTGATATACATGTGAGGGAAACGGACCGCTGTATTGCCGCGCAAAGCCATTGGTGGGTAGCGTGTGGTTCGTTCCGGACGCGTAGTCGCCCAGACTGTGCGGACGGAGGCGTCAGAATCCGCAAATTGAAGCCCCACCCTTCGTTCATGACTCTTACCTGACCGGCGCGTAGTGCCCGACAAACACGCTCCCGGCATTCTCGATCGAGTCCAACGCCTCTTCCGCGTCCGCAAGCGCGAGGATGAGGTGCTCTGGAGCGTAGTCGTTTGAGAAACCGAATGCCTCCTGGCGCGTCGCGACGCGAAGGATGAAGCTCTTCGGCAGCGACTGGCGCATGATGTCGGAGCGCGGCAGACGCCGCGCGACCATGTCGATCTCAGCCTCGATTTCGGCGAGGAGCTCGGGCGAGAGGCCGATGCCGACGAGGACGACTTGAGAGTCGACGCCGTGCTCGACTTGCGAAACGAGGTCGTGAGCGATCCAGGAAGGCGTGCAAGTCGAGTCGGCGATGACCTTGCGGTAGAATGGTCAGGCTAGATGTTAAGCGCAGAGTAGGGTTGGCTGAACACGCACGAGCAGCTCAGAAGGCCCAGCAGGCATGTCGATCGACACGCACGCGTCTGCGTCGTTCTGCACCAGCATCTTCGCCGCCGTGATCCACTGGTTGCCGGGTCCGAAGATCTTGTCGACCTTCGGTACCGTCTCTGTCCCATAAGCGAGCGCCGCGACGGCTTGCGCACCGCCCGCCTTGAGGATCGCGGACGCGCCGACGAGCTGCGCGCAGTAGAGGACCTCGTCCGCGATCGAACCGTCCCCGTGCGGCGGGGTCGCGAGCACGATCTGCTTGCACCCTGCCACTTGCGCTGGTACGCCGAGCATGAGCGCCGTCGAGGGAAGGATGGCCGTGCCGCCCGGAACGTACAGCCCCACGCGCTGGATTGGGCGCGCGTGCCGTGAGCAAGTCACGCCTGGCATGGTCTCGACGACGAGAGGCTTCGGGTCGGCCTGTGCGGCGTGGAAAGAGCGAATGTTGTTGTAGGCGACCTTGATGGCCCTGTTAATATTATTGAGTTCGAGCATTTTACATCGATGAATGGCAATAGTTGGCGCACTCTTTCACCTCCGGCTTGAGTGCCTTTGGGAGAAAAGGGGGCAACAGCAACGTCTCCTCCAGCGCGGCTTTGTCAAACTTGGCCGCGAACTCCCGGAGCGCAGCATCACCGCGAGTGCGTACGCCGTCGACAATCGGTTGGACGCGCTCGATCATCTCCCTCGAGTTGAGCACGGGCCGACGAAGAAGCGCATCACGCTCGGCGGTCGATAGAGACGAGAGTGAGTACGTCCGCATGCGGACTCGAGCTGTGTTGATTGCGACATGTCCCTTCCGAAATGGGAAGCGAAGCTCGATAAGGTCAGTCTAGGCGAAAAGCGTAAGTCGAAGCGAAGAGGAAAAGAGGAAGAGGAAGAACCGGGATGAAGTCGAGACTGCCGTCGGAACAAAAAATGGGCTTGCTGACTGACTCGACTGACTCCTTTCCGTTTTTTTCATGGACAAGCCAAAGTCCAGGCCCATTGTTCTACTCAGCTGTATACTCTATTGTATATTCCGATGCGGTTCTCATTATCCACAACCTTGCGCCAACAACCTGCCGAGGAACGAAGGACGAAAGTCTGTGGGACGTAGTGATTGGGCGCTCACTCAGCCTGGTCTCCCTCCTACTTCTTCCTTCTGTGGTTCTCTTATAACAACATGAACATCAGTATTCTCGATGATTTCTCTCGATATGATCAGTATCTCTATGCGATTAGACCAGTTTCAAGAGTACCTGCGTCTGGGCCTTCTTGTTCGTGGCCACATCTCGCTGGCGTGGGAAGTGCCTTTCTGGACTGTATGTGTGAAGTCCATTGTATCAGCAGCTCTAAAGGTCTCATTCAACCTTGAACGAATGAAGTGCCTAGGCCAATAGAGTGCGAAGGAAAAAGGGACGCAGTGGCAGTCTCAAATCTCACGTGAAAGCCAGTCCTTTCGGTGTTTGCAAGATCTGCCTTCTACCGAAATCCCCAAAGTCGACCGAGTGCCTTCTCACTTGCCTCGCTCTCCCTTGATTTCCCATCTCAGCTCCTCAATATGTCGGATCCGACAGTCAAGCTTCTTACTCTCCTAAACGTTTCTGCCGCCAAGCCGCCTAACCCGAAGCGGCAGCGCCTAGTGCCGTCCAATCTGGAGGATGCGACGCCCACCAAGGCGCGCAAGCTCGGCGGGTTGAGGTCCAAGGCGAGGGAGGTGGAGCGTGAGGCCCGGGAGGCTGCGGTGGAGTCGGAGGGCGCATCGGGTAGGGGAGAGAGCAAGGATGACGAGACTGCGAGAGGGCCGGAGGAGAGCAAAGCGGAGGAGAAGCTGGAAGAGGAGGACAAGGACGATGGCACGTCTTCCTCACTTCTGCACCCCACGGAGTGCGCTTGACGAGCTTGAGTCCACAGATTCCCCCCAGGACGCGTTTACGGCCCATTTCGGACCTACTCCCTCACACCTTACCGCCGCCTCGACCGCTGCTTCCCTTACTCCTTCATCCTGGACATCTGCCTCGATCTCCTTGCCAGAGCTCGGCAAGGTCTCGCGCCTTACACTTCCGGATTCCCCTACTCCTCCGCTCTCCTCGACTGTGCGTTAACACCGGTACACCTGTGAAGCACTCGCTGACAAGGGCGTTGCATGTGCAGATCGCTCCTAAACTCGCCGCATCGGCGGCCAGCTCGGCCCTGCACACCGCTTTGCTCAACATGTTGGGCTCGTACCAAGATTTGCTATACACGCGCACCACCATTGATGATCATGAGACGTTGCGGGAAGCCTCGTGTCTTCACATCCATAATCACCTCCAGAAGTGCGTCTTGTCCTCGTCCTTCCAGTAAGACCTGGGTTCTGACTGCGTCCCCCTCCACCAGAACCCGCCGGCGCGTGCTCAAGAACAACGAGCGTCTCGCGCACGCCGCCTCCTCTTCCGCCGACACCCCTCCCGCGCTCGACCAAGGCTTCACGCGGCCCAAAGCGCTCATCCTCCTCCCCTTCCGCAACTCGGCCCTGCGCTGGCTGCAGACGTTCATGCGTCTCTCGCCGACGCAGCAGACCGAGCACAAGTCGCGGCTCCACAACGAGTACGGCCTGCCGCAGGGCACGGTCGACAAGCTCGTCAGCGCGCCGCGCGGGACGTACCCCGACGACCACGTCGACACGTTCGCGGGCAACATTGACGACAACTTCCGGATGGGAATCAAGGTCACGCGCAAGAGCTTGAAGCTCTTTTCCGAGTTCTACTCGAGCGACGTGATCGTCTCGAGCCCGCTCGGGCTGAAGATGCTCTTCGAGAAGGACAAGTGCGTCTGTTGCGGTCCCCGAGCGTATCTTCTCGATTTCGTGACTGACAGCCGGATGCGCAGGAACGCCGATTACCTCTCGTCCATCGAGATCCTCGCCATCGATCAGCTGGACGCGATCACCATGCAAAATTGGGAGCACTTGCAGGTGCGTGCCCGAACAAGACAGCACTGCGGAATGCGTACTCACGCTGCCGGGCCGAGCAGGAGGTCTTCTCGTACCTCAACGTCCTGCCGAAGGACCCTCACGGCTGCGACTTCAGCCGTGTCAAGCCTTGGTACCTCGATAACAAGTGCGTCTTACCATTTGTCCAAACCTCGTTGCGCGCCTTATACTCATCTCTCACTCGATCGACAGAGCAAAGCACCTCCGCCAGACGCTCCTATTCTCTTCCTACGAGACGCCCGAGATCCGTGCGCTCTTCTCTCGTCAGCTCGTCAACGTCGCGGGCAAGATACGCACGGAAACGCGCTACGACGGGGTGCTTGCGGACGTGCCGAAGGGCATCAAGCAGGTGCGTTGGCGACCGCTCCCGTGGATGACGTTTACTTGCGAAGGTTGGCGCTGACTACTTCACCCTATGCAGACCTTCACCCGCTTCGAATGCTCAAGCTTGGTTGACGAGCCTGACGCACGGTTCAAGTACTTCACCGAGAAGGTGTGCCACCTCGTCAAGACCCATAGCTGGACGGACTTCCGCTGACCTCTGTCGGCGTAGACTCTTCCGTCTCTCCTGAAGTCAGCCGTCGCATCCTCCTCGACCATGATCTTTGTCCCGTCCTACTTCGACTACGTCCGCGTGCGGAACCACATGCGCAAGACGCCGGGTGTCGACTTTGTCGCTCTGAACGAGTGCGTGTCGTCTGGACTTTTTCTCCGATCAAAGCCCGCCGCTCACTCCTTTCCCATTGCATGTGCACTCAGGTACTCGACCAATCAGGACATCTCTCGCGCACGACAAGCATTCTTCGCCGGCAAGAAGCCCTTCTTGCTGCTTACCGAGCGCTTCCACTTCTTCCGTCGGTACGTTGTCCTTCCTTCTCCACCTCCCTTCTTCTCTGCCAATTGGCCCGCAAACGCTCACTCTTGACTTCCTGCAACAGCTACAAGATCCGCGGTTCGCTCACGCACGTCCTCTACGCACTCCCGGACCACGCGGACTACTACCCGGAGATCCTCTCCTTCCCCTTCGCGGATGCGGAAGCGGACGTGGACGAGGGCGACGTCTCTGCGCGCGTGCTCTTTTCGCGCGCGGACTGGCTCAGGCTCGAGCGTGTCGTGGGGACCAAGGACGCGAAGGAGATGGTCAAGGAGGGCGGCGAGGAGAGGTTCACTTTCGTTTGAGGCGGTGGGAGGATCGAGGCGGATTGCGGGACTTGCATTGCATCGTCTTCTTTGCTATTTGCCGGTGTGCTTACGGCGTGCTCCCTGCTCCCAGCAAAGACGGGCGTGGACACTGCTTCTCAACACTCAACTTATGGTCGTGCTACTTCTGTTTGTGCAATGCGAGGACAGAGGGCAGGATGGCGCATGAGCGTCGTGAAGATTGACAAGGCTGAGCTTTGCCTCCTGTCACGAACTCGCGAAGTGTCGGGTTAAATTTGCAGACACTGTGAGACGGAAGACTTCTCCCAGTATGGGAGCATCTCACACAAGTCTATACGCCCTTTAAGAGCGCTCGAACCCGCATAACCACAAAGCACACCTCGACGTGGTACGAAAGGTGCTGTCTGCAACACGTGCTCCTCATCCAATCTCCTCAATCCCCGTCCTCCTCCGATTCCTTTCTCCGCCCGGCAGGTCCACCTCCATCTTGTCCTCGCCATTCCCGCCCTCGCCGCTGCTATCCGAAACCGAGTCCGAGTCGTTGTCGTCCCCTTCCGACGAATCGTCGGAAGACGAAGAAGACGAAGACGTCTCAGTCTGTTTTCTTCGCTCTTCGAAGACGCCGAGCCCGAGGTCCTGCACCGCTTGGCCTCCGTCAGTACGCCGCAGCGAACGAGCAGACGAAGAAGACGCACCATCGAGATGTAGGCTTTCTCCTCACGGCCGTCGACTGCCTCCTCCGACTCCTCCCCATCATCGTCTTCCTCTTCGGCATCCCCCTCTTTCAGCTCAATCTCCACCGCCTCCTTCCCCTCCACCTCCATCCTCCGCCGCAGCGCCTCGTTCGCCTCCTGCATCTGCGGCAGGAAGCTTTGCACTCGCGAAAGCACTGTTTCCCCCAGCCAACATATCAGTCCCGCTCACTCCCATGCCTCCATCCTCGAAGCTTAGACCCATAGCGGAAATTCTCACCCGAAGAAGGCGGCGGCCCCATCTGCGCCGCCTGCGCTCTCAGCTCCTCCAGACTCCTCGGCGCCGCCTTCGCGCCCATCCCATGCCCCGCGCCCAAAGCGTCCAGTCCTCCCCGACTGGACGCCGCCCGCATAGACTCGGACTCGCGAGCGAGGTTCTGGAGCAGGTTGCCTGGTGCCAAAACAAAGTCAGCGCGCGAGGGCGCAAGGTGCGGAGGGAGAAGACGCACCGATGCGCTGCTCGCGGGACGTGTCGGGCACATCGAGCTTTTCGTTTGCGCTCGAAGAGCGCTTGCTGCTGGATGGCATTGTGTAGGGACCGTGGAAGGTCAAAGTGATGTCTAGTGAAGTTCGTCGGTCAAGCTTGCACAGCAAGGTCGCGCTCGCGGTCGCGACGCGATCTCGCCGTGGGAAAATATGCCGGTGTCGGCGCCT
This sequence comes from Basidioascus undulatus, assembly GCA_000826855.1. Lineage (NCBI taxonomy): Eukaryota > Fungi > Basidiomycota > Geminibasidiomycetes > Geminibasidiales > Geminibasidiaceae > Basidioascus > Basidioascus undulatus. Next base: position 35,409 of record JTLS01000056.1, read on the forward strand.
GACCTGACGCCGGACTTGGCGACTTTCTCGACGTGAACGTTGTTCCCGCATAATGCTGAAGAGACGCACGCGCACAGATGATGTTACACAAAACAATTGCATCAGTCACGGTACTAGGCAGAGACTAGAGGAAGCGAGGGGAGCGTGTGCGAGGATCGCGATGCGTCAAGATTTGTGTGCGGGTGGATGGGGTGTATGATGTTCGGACAGCGAGACGGGGGAGGCAGGGGATAAGAGGCAGGAGACCGAAGTCCTTGCGCTGCTCACGGGTGGGCGAGAGCGAAGCACGAGGGGCTTACAGCCCTCCTGCCCCCTGAGAGGGGCTAGGGATGCGGCGGGCAGCTTGTAAAAGAACTAGGACGGGCAAGAACAGGAAGAGCGATGCGCGATATGAAGCGAGTGGGGAAGAAGAAAAGTGGAGGAGAGTGGGTGGGACTAGGTGTACAGGTCTGTTGCCGCTGCAGAAAGAGAGAGGTGGTTAGCTGAGGGCTCCTAGGCGCGAATTTTGCGACCGAAAAGGCTTACCATGACAGTAGAGGAACAAAGGAGATGAGGAACAGGAAATAAAATCGGCGGTACCGCGCGAAGTGCGAGGCTAAGACGTGCGATTAGGGGGATGTGTGGGTGTGTGTGCGAGTGCGGAGTCGGATAGCGTTGGCGGAGAGGAGAAACGATGCTGAGGGAGTGTGGATGAAGCCCAAAGAGTACAAGGAACGCGAAGCGGAAAGGACGGATGCAGGTCGGATGGCGGTCGGGAGAGGCGAAGGACGAGGGTGCGAAGACGAGGGCGATGGCGGCGTGGAGGAAGGACGGACATCGGTCCGCGTCGAGAGCGAGGGCGCGGGATCGTGCTCTGTGGCCCTCTCTCTCGAGGTGCGGTAGATCGTGTCGGTCGGTCGTCTTCGTGTCTCGTCGTAAAGTCGTGATACCCCAGCCCTCCACAGTCAACCAACACCCTGCCCGCCCAGTTCGCTCGCACGAGGCGAGCGGCCCGGACGCGCCACCGATATCGAGAGGGGAAGCCGTACGCAGCTCAGTCACCCGCCGTCAACAGCGGCCTGGCCGAGCACACGCCGCGGTCCCCCGCTCAGTACCAGTTGTCGCGGCGAGCCGCAGCC
>JTLS01000559.1:0-16882 GCA_000826855.1 Basidioascus undulatus
GGATGCACCAGGCGAACTGAGGGATGGGAGGAAGCGGACGGGTGGGTCAGCGCTCGGAGTGGTTGAGGGCGGCCTGGGGCAAGATGCAGTCCAGTGGATCCAATGTCGACCCCTCCTGCAGTTCCTCGGATGTCCTCCCGATCCATCGAACCTCTCGCACTCCCTCACCCCTCACTCAACTCACCTCCATCTCGTCCCTCCACCTTCCCAAGCTACTCCTCCTATCCGCCCCCATCCCCATCCCCTCCGCCCCAGCGCCAGCGGCACCCTTGCTCTTGTTCTTCCCCTTGCTCTTGTTCTTGCCCGCGTTGGACTTGCCCTTCCCTTTGGACAGCGATGCGGCGGTGAACGACATTGTGTAGAGGGAGGCGAGGTGTTGTGTTTGTGGATTTAGAGGTGGAAGTGGTGAGCGGACGCAGATTGCGGTGACTCCTCGCATGGCGTTTAGAATTACACGTGTTCCGTCGGTTCGAGAACGGCATGACTGCGGAGCAAGTGGCTCGCATATCTATGGTACGTAAACAGTCCCTCCTCTGAAATTTTGGTGGATGAGGTGAGATAAAAGAGGCAGAAGTCGATGGATTGAAGTGAGAAGACGTACTGCAGCGAGGACAGTGGTCTGCGATAAGAAGAGTGTGTCTTCATGTGTCAATGCATCGTCGTTGTATGGTCTGCAGCTGCCTGCACACCATACACAGTCAACATGCTGAGCTCCAAAAGATTCTATCAATCTGTCATATACACGACCCAGCTTGCCCCGTGTAGATGTGTTCCGGGTCTGCCTGAGGTCGAGCACAGCAACGTCTGCCGTATGTCGTTTCACCTTTCAGATTCGCGTCTGAGTTGCGCTCGTAGGTTAGTATCTGTTAGGAACCGAAGCTAATATACCCGACTGAATTAATTGAAGGACGGGTAAAGTACATCGAGCATCGAGAGCCAGCCAAACGAATCTGCTGCCGTTGCGTGCAGCGTGCCAGCCTGTGTGCAGCCTGTGCTAGACTGCCATTGGCATGGGAGCGATCGCACGACCCACCCTGGTGCAGCATCCTACCTTCGAACTAATTTGTCATCTCCTCATTTACCTTTTCATCTTATAGTCTCCCGACACTTCGAAAAAATCAGACGCACCCTCATAAAGCGCGAGAAAACCTCTCCAACCCTCCTGTCCGGGGAAATTCCCCTCCCTCGCCGCCTTGGCTTCCCGCTTCGTCTCTGCTCTCACCACACTCCCCGCCACATCCCACACCATGTCTCCCGCACCGGACTCACCGTCCTCGGAATCCTCCTTCGAGCGCGCCCCTCTCCTCGACCCAGCCTCTGAGAAGCGTCTCCCCGAGCGGCGCAGCAGGCGCGCGGCCGTCCTCGGCGGGCTCGTCCTCTTCGCGCTCGCGGCGTTCCTGTTTGGCGCGGCGACGGCTGTGGAGTTTAATTCGGGCCGTCGTGCGTCCAAGTGTGTGGAAAAGAGAGAGAGAGGAAGAGAGGGCTGATCAGCACGGTGGGGGCAAGACAGCCGACGACGTCCCCGACAAAGAGCGCCCGGGTCTCTCCCAGTTCCGGCTGCTCGACACGCTGAGCGACGAGCAGCTTCGGCTGGACTCCGGGGGGCGGCTCATTGTAGTGGGCGATATTCACGGAATGTCTGCGCCTTTCGAGTATGTCTTCCGTCTCCCTAGTCCCTCTCTGCGTGGAAGGCGTGGGACTGATGGGCTGTGGTGCGCAGGGAGCTCTTGGACCTCGTCCGCTACCGGGCGAGGAACGATACAGTTGTTCTGTCGGGGGACATGGTCGCGAAGGGCTCGTCATCGCTTCCTGTTTTGAGGCACGCCATCTCGCATGGCGCTCTGGCGGTGAGGGGGAACCATGACCAGAAGGTGCGTTCCTAATCCAACTTTTCCTCCTCCCGTCCTCCATGCCTCCTATTCCGACATTCCACCTCCCACTCCATACCTTCTACCTCTATTGCACTCCCCACCTGTTACATTCCACCTCCGCCTTCCGCCTTCCGCCTTCCTTCTTCCCCTGTTTCCCATCTCCCCTCCCACAGTCCCTTTCCTGTTCCCGACTTGCCCAGACAAGATGCTGAGGACCACGGCGCCCGCAGGTGATCGAGTGGCGCGCGTGGATGGACGCCGTGCGCGCCGTCCCGGGCGGGAAGGAGTGGATTAAGTCCGGCGCGCGGGAGAAGGACCGCCCGCGCGGGGCGCTCAAGGTGCCCGACGAGTGGGAGTGGGAGAGCGAGCACTGGGAGATGGCCAAGTGCGTTTGTGTTTCTCTTCCCCCTTTGTTATTGGGGAAACTGACTGTCAGTGTCCACAGGGACATGGACAAAGAGCGTTACGAATGGCTCCTCTCCCTCCCGGTGGTGATTCGGATCCCGCTGCTCGACCTCTGTGCGTTCCTATTCCCTGCCCCCACCTTTCCCCCCTCCCTCTCCGCTGACACTGGCTTCCCCCTTTCTCTGCCCTCTCTGCCTCTATCCCTCCCCTCCTCTCACCCACCGGTCCTCCCCCTGCTCGGATCTCGCCCTCGACAGTCATCGTCCACGCGGGGATGCTGCCCTCGGACCCGCAGTCGAAGCGCACGTACGCTGACCCGCCGTACGACAAGGGCGCGCTCCGGGTCCTGGACGTCCCGCAGAACAAGCCTTGGAATGTTCGTCTTCTGTTCCTTCCCCTACAATCTTCCCTTCCCTCCTTCCTCCCAGCATTCCTTTTTCCCTCCTTCTCTCTTTCGCTCCATGCCTCCTTGCTTTCTTGCCTCCTCTCATTCTCTCCTTGCTTCCTCTCCTCCTCTCCTTGCTTCCTTGCCTCCTCCCTTTCTCTTCGTGCTTCCCTTCCCCTTCCCTTCCCTTTCCCCTCCCTCCCCACTCTCCTCACCTGTTGCCCCTTTTTTCTGCGCCGTCTCTCGTCTACAAGCGCCTGAGTCTGATAATGCTGCATTTGGGTGGGTGTAGATGATCGAGATGCGCTCCGTCACGAAGCGGGGCGAGCCCACGCCCGACGCGGACGCGGGCCACCCTTGGTACTACCTCTGGAACGGCGAGATGGACGCGTGCGCGGCGGTCGGCGCCGAGCGCGGGTGCATACCGCAGTTCATCACGTACGGGCATGCGGCGGGGCGGGGGCTGAATTGTGCGTTGCGCTTCTCCTTCTCCCTTTTCTCCTCCCATTTTCCTCTGCCTGTCTTCTCGTCATCTTCGCCTTAGCTCTTCCGTGTCCTTTGTGCGGCGATGCGACCGGTCGAGCTGATTACAATGTTGGTGGGACAGTGGAAGCCCACACGTTCGGCCTCGACACCGGCTGCGTCCGCGGCGGGCGTCTCACAGCGCTCATCGTCTCCTCGCCCTCTACTCCCTCTCCCTCCGACTCCGACGAGGAGCAAACCACCAAGCGCCGCAAAGGCAAGGGCCGCGGAAGGACGCGCAAGCTCCGCAAGGACGCGGACGTGCAGGTCGGCGGCGCAGAGAGGTGGAAGGCGGAGGTGTGGAGTGTGGGGTGCGAGGCCGCTTGAGGTTAAAGGCTGGCCCGGGATGGGCCGGGCCTGCAAGGTTAAGAGGAGAGCAGGGAGCGGATGGGGAAAGGACGGTTCCTTTGTGACGACGTGTAGTGATATGCATCTTTCCTTTTGTCTTCTTGTTTATTGCTTCGCTTGTTCGATTTTTCTTGATTTGTAGCGCTCGCATTATTTCGCACTTCGCATTGGGTAGTCGTCGCGGTGATACATACATGGCCGTGGGGCGCCTACCTCAACAACACAGGCTGTATGCATGGGAATAATATTTCTGAATGTGGGCAGCCAGCGAAGATTTTTGAGAATCTAAGGGAAACTGTATCGCCTCCGTCGCATGGCGCTGTGCAAATACGGAGTTTGTTCAGGCGCGACTGCGAGTCTCTCTCCCTGTTTTTTAATGCACATCAAACCGTCCTAAGTGTTCTCCAGAGGGGGCAGATAATGAATGGCAACCCCTCAGCCCCGCCTCGCCAGCTCCCCATAATAGCACGTAACCGCCTTCAGCTTCCCGCTCATCCACTCCTCCTCGACCTCCACGGCCTCGCCCTCCCTAGCCAGCGCCCCGACCTCCCGCAAGTCCGTATTCCGCGGCAAGAAGTACGCGATGTTGTCCTTCCCCTCCCCCTCCTCTCCCAGCACCCCGCGCGCGAGCTCGAAGATCTCCTTGCCGTGCCGTGGGCGGAGGGCCGCGAGGGGGTAGGACGAGGGCGGGGCATGGGGAGCGGGGGTGGGCGTGTCTGGTGCGCCATTGGCGCTGGATTTGGATTCTGTGGAGTCGCCCGCAGTGAGGTAGTCGACCCCGCCCCACGGCGGGGAGAGGAAGACGACTTCGATGGACTCCTCTGCGGGGGTGAGCGTCCCTGCTCTTTTGCGCGCGGGGAACTCGGACGCGTAGGTGAGGAAGTCCGTGCAGATGAAGGTTATTCGGTCGGCGACGCCGTAGATCGCTGCGTTGTGCTTTGCGAGCGCGATTTTGAGGGGGTCGATGTCGATCGCTATTACTGTTTTCCCCGGGGGCCTCTCAAACAGTTAGCGAGTGGGGAAAGGAAAAGGGAAAAGGAAGGGAACAGGAAGAGAAAAACGGAAGGCAAGGGAAAGTGGAAGGGGAAGGAGGGAAAGCCACGCACCCCGCTCGCACGCCCAAGCAAATTGGATCGCGTTCCCGCCGACGCCGCAGAACGCGTCGAGCACGCACTCGCACCTGCACCGCTCGGCGATCTGCGCCGCGATGGTCTCGGGCGTGACGCTGAACCAGGATTCGTCGTCGAGCAGGATCCCCGAGGAGAAGAGCGAGAAGAGGCGGTGCCGTTGCGCCCAGTCTGCTCGCGGGGAGAGGGAGAGGTGAGAGGGTCGGGAGCAAAGGGGTGAGGGGGATGGAGAGGGAGAGGGAGGGGAACGCACATTTTCGGAGGTGCGTTGGGATCGTGCTGGATGTGTAGCGTGGTAGGGAGTCGAGCAGCGCGCGCTCGTGCGCTTCGTCGTCCGCCTCCTCCTGCTCCTCCCCTCCCTCCGCAGAGTCCACTACCGCCTCTCCTTCCCCATCCACCCTCCGCCGCTTCTCCCCACGCTCCGCTTTGGCGGCAGCGGTAGGGGCAGGAAGCGCTGCATCGGTCGAGACCGCTGCGGATTGGACGGAGGCGCGGAGCTCGGCGGGGAGGGAGGCGAAGAACGACGTCGGGCGTGAAGAGCCGGGGGCGCGCGCGCGCTTGGGCATGGTGCTTTGATTGGGGTTGAGGAAGGAGGCGGAGAGGGGTTCGGTGTGAAGGGAAGGTGCAAGGGGAAGGACGGAGATCGGCAGGCAAGTTGTGCATGAACAGGGTTACGTAAGGAAAGACTGCAGCATCTGCATCAAGTTCTTTATCGTCGTGAAATCTCCGCCATATAACAGATGTCTGCCTTGCATTTTCTAAAATAGGCTCCCTAAATGTCTTTTGAGCGCCAGCTGTATGTTGTATGCGGCGAGCCTGAGTATCCCGGGCCTGATGCAGTGATCCTGGCTTGGCAGGCATCAATCATCCAGCGCTGCTTCCTCCTTTCAAAAGCTGTTTGAAAAGCAGGAGGGATACTGAGCAGCTGAAAGTCTCGAAAATAAATGCATCCCTGGCGCAGGTCGGCGGACCGGATATCGGTCGTCGACAGGCAGTGATCCATGTGTGTCCACCGGCGCATGTCCGCCGCAGATGCCAGGCAGCTTTCAGGTACACATTCTCGATTCTAATTCATTTATAAGGGAGCATACAATACAAATCAGAGTAAAACTTTGCTTAAACAAGAGGACCTGGCAGACACAATCAGGCTTGATTGTTTGGCAACCTTTCAAAGCAGGATTTACTTGCCTGCCTCCTCCCCCGCTCTCAGGGACTGCGCCATCATCGAGGTCGGGTGAGCACCGCTCTATCTGACTCCCACCCTCACCCGCCGCAGCGCAATCCCAACCCCACAGCGCACACACACCAACAGACAGCGACCCATCCTTCCCCCATACATCTTACTGCTCCCCCTTACACTCCACCATCATCACGCCCGATCCCCCAATCTCCCCCCGATAGCGCTCCACCATGATAAGTGTCCCCACCCCACAAGAAACAGAATCGCCCTCCTAAGCTCATACCCCCGCGATCCCCCACAGCTCCCCCAAGCGCCGGATCGAGACGGACGTGATGAAGCTGTGCGTTCCCCTCCCATCTCCTCCATCCGGCTCACCGGGCCGCGGCTTATCCGAGCCCGCCCATCTTCCCTCTCCAGCCTCATGAGCGACTACGAGGTGACGCTCGTCAACGACAACATGCAGGAGTTCTACGTCCGCTTCCACGGGCCGAAGGAGAGTGCGTGTGGCTCGCGCTGCCCGGACTCGGACGTCTGGGGCTGACTGGGGTGCTTGGGGGGATGCGATGGGATGGGTCAGCGCCGTACGAGGGAGGCGTGTGGAAGATCCATGTCGAGCTCCCTGATCAGTACCCGTACAAGAGCCCTTCTATTGGGTTCATGAACAAGGTGCGCTACCCTTCCAGCCCTTTTGGGGATCAATTCCGAGCTCACCGGAGCGTCCCCTAGGTGTTCCACCCCAACATCGACGAGCTGTGAGCGCCTGCTCTCGTCGCACGCCGCATCTCATCGCCCGAACTGACTCCTGTCCCGCAGCTCCGGATCTGTCTGCCTGGACGTAATCAACCAGACCTGGTCGCCCATGTTCGGTACGCCCGCAGCGCCGCCGCCCGTCCCCATGCGCTTACACCCCTCCTGCCCTCCGCGGGTCAGACATGATCAACATCTTCGAAGTCTTCCTCCCCCAACTACTGCGGTACCCGAACCCCGCCGACCCGCTGAACGGAGAGGCTGCCGCGCTGCTCATGCGCGAACCGAAAGCCTACGAGGCTAAGATCCGGGGTGCATCCCCCTCTCTCCCCCTCTCTCTCTCTGGCATGTCGGGAGTGAGGCTCATGGAGGAGGGTGGTGGGACGGGGTAGACTACGTGGCGCGGTATGCGACGAAGGAGGCGGCCGACGATGCGGAGGAGGAGGAGGAGAGCTCGGACGAGGAGATGAGCGATCAGGGCAGCCTGAGCGACGAGGAGCCCGCGGGGGGGATGGACCTCTAGCCGATGCGTCTATCCCTCTACTTTACTTTACCCTTTCGCTCCACTGCATCACTCCCACTCCCACTTGCATGCGGACGGATCGTCGTCCTTAGCCAGCGCTCTCCTTTCCTCCTTCATCTCCCCCCCCCTTCTTGAATGCCATTACATGTTGTACCTTAGCTTCTTCCAACCGTTTTTGACAGCCCTCGTTCCTGACATATCACAAAGCATTGCGGCAGAATGCAAGATAAGGATGCCTCTGTGAAGCCATCGGGCGCTATTTCGCTGCTGCTGGTTGGAAGGCATGCCGCTTGGGGTGCGTGCTGTATTGTTGGCCTTGCGAGTCGGATACGGAGTTATGATCCATTCTGCAGTTATCATGCGAAGGACTGCACGCCCTGTATGGCCTTCGCTGGCTGGCCGAGACTTTGCTTCCTGCGTCTCTCCACTGTTCGAGCCGCCATGGGCACGCTCCACCATGCACAGAGGCAGCACAGTCTGTCAAGCAAGCGAACCCCATGCATCCCCCGCCCACTAGTCCACCATAGTCTGCCTGAGCCTGCGGAGCAACGCGACGGCCTCCTCCCGTTCCGTTGCGTTCGTCGCGACGAGCTTCTCGAGGTACTGTCCCGCGAGCGAGCCGTTCCCGCGCCGCATCTCGTACGCCGCGAGGTACATGTACGACCCGGCGTAGTCTGCGACGCCGAGCCGGCCCTCGGAGCGCTCGACAAGGTCGTACACCCGCCGGTGCTGCGTCGCGGCTGCGTCTGCCTCGCCGTTCCGCTCGTATAGCCGTGCGAGCTTGAGCAGCGGCTGCGCGTCGGACGCGTCGCCTGAGAGGGAGAGGCAGCGCTGGTTGCACTTGATCGCGTCGGGGATACTGTGTGGGAGTGCAAGGGGTCAGCGCTTGCGGTGGGGGACGGAGGAGGGAGATGACGCACCGGTTCAGCTTCTCGTAGTTTGATGCGAGCGCTTGCCACATTCGGGTGTCGTACGGGCTGTGTTCGAGATAGATACAACTCAGCGGTGGTCCCGTCTGAGAACAGAGGCACATACCGAAGAGCAGCCGCGCGCTGATAGTAGTGCAGCGCATACCTCGGCATGTCGAGGAGCTCGTACGTCTGCCCAAGGCCGTACCACGCGCGGTAGTCCTTGCGATTGACATCTTCAGCACCACGGCCCGCACATGTCAGCTCAGTTCCACGCATTGGCTTGGTCACGGCTGCGCGGGCAACACACCTATCGCGCGCCGGTACGCCTCAATCGCGGCGTGCGTGTTCTTGAGCTCGACGTACTCGTGCCCCATAAGCGTCCACGCCGAGAGGTACGACTTGTCGAGGCGCAGCGCGCGGCGGAAGTAGACGATCGCGCGCTCGTGCTCCTGGCGCAGCGAGTAGTAGTTGCCTGCCATCCCGCTGTCAGCGCTCATTCTTCGGCGTAAAGGGAAGGAAAGACACACCGATAAGACAGCAGACTTCTGGCCGGTTCTTGTTGACGCGGATGAAGCTGTGCGCGAGCGAGGACAGCTTCGCGCGGTTCTCCATCACGTAGAGGATGTTGCTGTAGAGGTCGAGGTCTTCAGTCCGATACGGATCCGCGGCGAAGATCTCTTCAAAGATGCGCTCCGCCTCGTCGAGCTCTGCACCCACTTCCCATCAGCGTCCGTAACGCCGCCGCTGAGAGAAGAGAGCTGGGAGACGCACGTCGGAGATTGTAGTGCACCAGCGCGCACTGGCCGCGGAGGTACAGACTATGAGGGAAAATGATCGCGAGCTCGTCGATCACGGCGTGCAGCTCCTCGGTCGCCGCGTGCAGGTCGACCATGACGTGCAGAGAAAAGAAGCGGAGCATGACACCCTGAGGCAGGTGCGGTTCGATTGCAGTGAGCTGTATTGCGGCCGGCCTCATAAGCGGACAGGAACCATAGGGAGACACGAGGGGAAGGGCGGACCTCGTCGGTGTCCTCTACGCAAGAGGCGAGCAGGAGCCAGGCGGACCAATTGTAGGGATAGGCGGAGACGGAGCGGATGAGGACATCCATCGCTTCGATGCGCTTTTTCAGCTTGTCGAGAATAATGCCCTTCCTGTAGAACAAATATCGAGTGTGTTTGAGCGTCAAGCAGAAACGAGTGGATTAGCGCGGACGCGAGACGTACAGATAAAGGAGGAACGGATCTGAAGGCTCGCCGAGCTCTTCGAGGATGGGGCGAAGCTCCGTATTTCGAGAAACACCACGCATGTCCTTGGTGCCTTTAAATACCCATATCAGAAAGACTATAAGGTGAAGCGGCAAGCCCTACCTACCCATGATCGGCTCGACCTCTTCTTGACACCTCCGCTCGCTCGCCTGGAGAGCTCAAGCTCAGCTCGCGAGACATTCCAGTGCTGAATGCATGGGTGCTCACCAGATATCTGGAATAGAGTCTCAAAAACCTCCCCGTCGGCCCAACACACCCCGCCAGCGCATTCGCACAGCGCTCGAGCTCCTTCCCATCAAAGTAGGCCTTGCCCACCCGGAAGCGGTCCTCCTCCGCCGCGTCAGCCGGGTCCACGCCGGCCCCAGGCTCGGGGAGGAACTCGATCTGTTCTGGATCGAGATCGAGCGATTGGCGGGGGTGGGAGGTCGAGCGGGCGGGAGTGGACGTTTGGAAGAGTGGCACGTCGGGAGACGAAGGGCGGGACGGAAGCGAGGCGAGCAGCTCGGCCGCCCAGCGGGAGGCGACGAGGAGCCCGCGCGACGAGCAGTCTGAGACGGCGCGTCTGAGAGAACGCGCTATTTGCGATGGATTTTCGGGTGAGGCTGGTGGCATCGGAGTGAGATTGAGGGATGTGTAGGTTGGGAAGGTGGAAAGGAGGACGCGTCGAGCCCGCGTCTGCCTTTCGGTCCCTGAATTCGCAGATGACAACGCGTTGCCCGACAGCTGCGACAGACTGCCTGCATTTCAACAGCGATCGAATGGTTCGGGTGTCCATTCATCTCATCAATTTCATGTTATTATTTTTCCCTGTAGTCTATAAACTCGGTAAATGAGCTGGGGGGAGCAGCTCTACGTAGTCTGCGCCGATGTGAGCCAACGTGAGTCGGTCACTGAAAACTTGTCGAAGGGTCGAGCGAGAGCGGCACCAGCAAGCAGAGCGAGGTTCGAAAGATGCAAATGGTTCGAGGGAAACGAGATACAACTGATTCGCTCCAGGCTTAAGTGAAAGAGAATGTCCCCTGAGTCGGGCGATGAACGATGCGGCGAAAGGAAGAGAAAGAGAGGCAGCCACAGGGGCGCAAGAGGCTGGCGAAAGATGAAGACAAAGGGGAAGGAAGGGGTCTCGCGCGTTGACGCGCCAGCGAGGCATCCCCGAGCTCGAGACAGCCGCCGTCCGGTCTTGACGTTCCTGTCGCGTTACAGCCGAGGACACGATCCGTCGTGCATGGGACCTCGCCGCAGACATGCAGTAAGAGCGGAGCGCCTCTTCGCATTGTCGCTGTTACAGTTGCGAAGAAGAGAGTGCTACCAAAATACAGGTATTATGATTGGAAAGAGGTATCATGCTGAATATGCTGCGCCATCAACCCGAACACCACAATCGCCCCTCGTCACCACATCTTCTCGCTCATGGACTCCTTACTTGGGCTGACAGGCGACCGAGAGGACGACGAAGACCACTCGACATCACCGCGCCAAGAGCGTCGACGACGGTGGCGCATGCGTTGTCTCCGCGCGATGACTGCGAAGGTAGCCGCGGCGAGGACCAAGAGGGAGAGTGGCGCGAGGAGGGCGAAGTACGGTTTGAGGAACTCGATAGACTGTGAAGAAGGGTAATATGTTTAGCTTCAGGTTGATATGAAGGAACACCAACCGTATTCAGCAGACGCACCTTGCCCATCTGCAAGATCAACTTCGCGTCATTTCGGTGCCAGGAGGATGCGCCGAGGTGTTCGAAAAGCGGAGTGGTGACATGTCCGTTTCTGCAGACCGATCACATTAGTAACTTTGTCAAATCATATCGATAAAACCTTTCACGTACAGACGATATTCCCAAGGTAGGACTTTCAGCTCGTTGTGCCGCGGGAAAGTGGCGTGCATAGTTGAAAAGAAGTGACAGCCTGCCACAAAAAATCGCACACAATCAGCTCCGTGCGGTCTGACAACGCAGTTGAGGAACTCACCAGTCTTGAACATGTTAGTGATATATGCTGACCCGAACCATCCGAGATTAAAGCGTGACAGGTGGTGGACGACATGTTGGAAGAACGGGTGGTGCGGCTTTGCGACGATCTGCGGGGCCATTCGGCAGCTCTTGAGTACACTCTTCCGGAAACACCGCCAGGTACTGTCTGAATCACAAACGCATTATTGACTCCGGTCGGCTGAGCCGGAGGAGTGACGAAGGATTGGGTGAGGAAGGGATCCAGAGGAACCTGTCTGAAGGTCAGTGACGCACTGGACAGCCTCATAAAACCAACCTGAAACTCACCCGGCATGCCAAATCCAAATCCATATAAATTCCCCCAAACGTATGCAGAACAAGGTATCGCAACACATTCGAGCGCATTATCTCTACAAAAACGCAGCTCCTTTAACGCCTCCTCGATGCCCAATGCGTGATCGATTCACTCACCTTGCTCGTAGCCCCGGTACAGCGCGAACATCTCCTCTCCATAATACTCCCTCACAAACGCATCCCCAGTCTTGTCGGTCCAGAGCCGAAACTCCCAGTCCGGATGAAGCTCGACGCAGCTGTTGCGCGCGACCTCCCACGAGGGGCGCATAGCGAAGCCGGGTCCGAGCCGGACTTGGTGGATGATGCGCGGAACGACCTCGGTGGCATTGGGTGCGGCGCGAACGTGCGCAAGGTTGAAGCCGTCGTGATCTCCTAGTATCGGAGAGCGGAGGAAAGGGAAAACGATGTAGGTCCCTCCGAGGAGGACGGTCGCGATGAGGCGGTCTCGGAAGACGAGGAGGGAGAGGCTGAGGAGGAAGAGGAGGGAGACGAGGAGATGTCGCCGTTTCGACTCTGACTGCATGGTAGACCAGATGCGGCTGTGACTTGGTTTATAACGGTCTTGGGGACGAACAGGAGGTAGATAAGGTCGACCGAGGTCGTGGCAGGTCAGTCAGAGGTGGATAGGCAAACAAGGCGGAACGGAGCGGGGGTTGACGCCGTGCTGAATGCACAGCCAGTCTTATGGAAGAGGCCTGCATGTGTCCACGCATGATGTGTGTAGACCATAAAATCTCGGACGCCGAGCGAAAGGCAAGCCATCGGCGTATACGGTGCAGGCCGACGCAAGCTGCAAAAGAACGTTGCGCAACGGCGTCCGAAGTCCGGCTGTGCTGAGCCGAGCCCAGCACCGAGAGTTGGCTCCGTTTTGCCGTGCGGCTAACAGAAGCTCGTCAATAATGGAAGTTGACCTTCTTGAATGGAAATCGAAGCCTTAGAGAACATTTTCCACAGCAGAACATGTTCCTTCTCTTATTGCGCAACTCAAGGTTATCTTATCTGCCACGCAAGAAGGTCAATCAAGAGCACTCTCACAACTTATCCCAACCCTCACCTCCCAAGCATCATGAGGCTCGGACTCAAGCCCGGGCTGCTTGTCAGCATGAATGACAAGAACCTGTTCGGTGCCGCTCACTCGGCGCCCGCATCATCCTTTGGCATGTTTGTGGACCGCGCGGCCGCCAGGCGCGTTGCAGGTTGCTCTGCAGTTTTTATGCATGTTGAAGACCTGGATGGCGAAATTCGCCAGCGTTCGAGGCGGCTCTCAAGGATTGGTTACCGCACATGCCAACCGTAGACTTCCTGCACTAACAAAACATATGAACATCACCTTTTATCACCTTCCAGAGGAAGTTGAGGGGGAAATAGAAATGTCATGCAAAACCTGGATCGCACCAAATATCGCATCGATCAAAAAGACGGGCGAGGCAGTCACGCTGCACTCGACGTTGCGGCGAGAACATCAGACAGGTCGACTGCAAGAATTCGCTCGGACAGCAACACAGCACCTAATGCTTCCATGACTCCAAAGAATTTATGTTTCTTTTGGCGTCTACTCTGGGCCCTTCGCAGCCCAAGCCCCATTGCTCTGCCTGTTGAAGGTGACACCGTGAAACCTTGAGGTATACTGCCAGTATGGCAGCGTGGGCACCAGGCGCGTTCCTCATTTGTATCTTCTGCGAGCTCAACAAGTAGAAGAACTGCAAAACTTTCATTGTCCTCAGTATATCCATGATCGTGCCATCAAGTAAAAGAGAGCATGCCTATCGACGCCACGTCTAGCGGTCCAGCGGAATACTAACTCCGAAAGGCGGTGTCAGAGCCACAGCGACAAATACCCTTTCTTGTTTCGCAGTCCACTCGCTCCCAAACAAACCTCCCATCTTCCACAAGTGTCAGGAAAGCAAGATGACCGCCGTCCAACCTCTGAAACGGTCACGCTTAGGCTGTGTGACTTGTCGTCGCCGTGAGCCGATCCCAGAGCGTTGACGTCTAACGCACCACGCTGACACGTATACGCTGCGACTAGGACACAAGAAATGCGATGAGGTGTTCGAGGATGGGAGCTGCCAGCGTTGGTAAGCCTCTTTAAAAATCTATCCCAAAGCCTCTGCGGCGCTGAAGACCCAATCTGAGCAGTCACCAATCCGGCTACGAATGCGTCTTCCCTCCGGCAGAGCTGCGGACGCGCTATAGCGGGAGGACGTACGCGCCCGCGAAGCGTGCGCGGAAGGACGCTGAGAGCGCTTCAAGTCCGCCAGAGACATCGTTGAGCGCTCGAAGAGCCTCCAGTCCGGCCGAAGTCCTGTTCCCACCGGGTTTCGCGATGGCCTGGCCGCTCGGTCCGGCCGGCTCGTTGGACGAAGCGATGAGGCTCGACGGAAGCCTCCAATTGATGCTGGGGAGCTTCGGGACGGGCCGAACTAATGTGAGTGGGCTGCGGGTGGAGCTCACCTGGGACTGGAACGACCCAAAAGCGGTCTGTGAGTCGGGTCTTCTCTCGTGCTCCAGTAACCCGTCGCATCGACTGACGATGATTCCTTGTAGACGACCGAATCCAAGGTGCATTGGCATTCACGGTTTATATGAACCTGTACTGACCATGGAGAATGTCCCGCAGATACTTGGCTCTCGGGCGGTTCCATTCAATACCGCGTCTCCATGGCGCCAGCACTTCGAGATCTTTCGTCCCGCAGCGTTCTGACGCTCGCCTCTCGGGATGCCGTCGTCCACGCATTCCGCTCTCGGATAATGGAGGACGGTGCGAAGGATTCGGAACTCGCTGCTGCTGCGGAGTACGACCTTGCCGTTTGCCTGCTCAACTCCGTTGCGTCTCAATGTACGCTCGAGGTACAGCTGCACACCATCTGCGACCTCCGTAAGCATGCAGTTCTCATCTCCTCGACATAGAGCTTACGCACGCCGCAATTGACTCCCCCAGAACTATACAACTTCACCGTCTCTGGCGCGGCCCTCTGCTACGCTGCACTCGACCTCGGCGCAAGTCTTGTCCGGGCGGTGTACGGTGCCACGCCCACGCTCGACCTCGCTAGCCTGCGTGGGCCGGAGACCGCCAGTCTGAGGCTGTACGCGCTCGCCGATCTGTGCAGGTGCATGTGCACGCGGGGGCGCCTTCCAGTGTAAGCGTTACACCTCATTGCCACACGTGTCCTCGCAACCGAAGTTGACGCCACTCCTGCGCTGAGATTCCATCTCACCGCAATCGACCCTCCATCTCCCCGCTCTACATCGTCCCTATCCTCCCCCGAACCTCAACCTGCCGAATCCGATCTTTCCACCCTCCTGCTCGTTCCCGTCGAGCTCGGTGCCATCCTCTGCCAGATCTGCTTCCTCTCCTCCGCGTCGCCGGCCCTCCCACCGGACGACCTGCTCTCGCGGGCCGCGGCGCTCGAGCGCGCCACGACGGCCTTCACGCCGTCGATGCACAGCCCGACGGCGGACGAGCTCTGGCGACAAGCGACGCTCATTACGCTCTACCAGCGCCTGCACCGCGTCGGACCACTGCACCCGGCGCTCCGCGCTTCGCGTAAGATGATCCTCGGCCTGATGCAGGCGCACGTGGGCCCCGCGCCCAAGGGCTACGCCTTCCCGCTCTTCCTTGCCGGCACGCTATCGATCGAGGAGGACGACCGCGCGGCCATAAGGGCGCGGTGGGTCGCATCGGTCGAGAAGGGGTGGGATGAGGCGATGGAAAATTTGGAGGGCATTTGGAGGGAGATGGATGAGGGCGGGCACACGCTCGACTGGTGCGAGGTCCTCGAGAGGCAAGGTCGAGCGGTGGCGTTTTTCTAGGTCTTTATGTATTGCATACTTGCATCTTGACTGCATTGTTGCCCGGAAAGGCCAGGTCGCTCGAATTCTGGAAGGGCGGACTGCTCACAGTCAAATATTGCCGTCCCATTAGGGGATATCATGCGAACAGGAGAGTCGTGCAAGTTGAAAGGGCAGTCGTCCAGCGCGGCTTGGCCGCCAGTGTCACTCTCTCGAATTGCCTTCATACAATGGGACTTAAACTGCACCAATACCGTGAAAAAGAATGCGAAGGAGCCCCAGTCCCAGTCTGGTCTCAGTCCGCGTTTGGCACATTCCAGTCCCACCCGCGCCCGACCGTCTCGCTAGCTCGCTACTCTCTCTCTTCCCCCCTCCCCCAATTTCATCTCCTTACCAAATCGTAGCAGTCCACCTCCCACACAAACAGGGACTTCAGCTCCATGGAGCTCCCACTAACACGTGCCACCGCGCACTACGCTCTACGGAGCGGACTGCCTCTGCAGATCGCCAGCCTCATGTCGACAGCTCGCTCAAAACGCTCAAGGACGTTCCAAAAATCTTCAGGCCTAGGTACTGCGTTTATTCGTTGTCCTCGCACGCGGCTGTGTTCTTGGGATCACACACGCTCCAGTCCCAAAGCCTCTTCCAAACATCCTCCACCCGCCTCAGCACACGCTGCTCCTCAACCAATACGAAACCAATAATCATCCGATATGCGCTCTACGACATACACGCCCCTCCGCAGGAGTTGTACCCTCAAGCCCGCACGGCGACCCGACGCGCTCAAGCCGCTCGTCCGAGCTTTCATTCGTCCCCAAGCTAATAGCGCGAAGCTAATAGCGCGCCCGTGCGTCCTCAAGATCACACGGCCGCGCGATCGTGTGTGCGCTATGAACTTGTGTCGGCGTGTGTCCGTCGTTCTTTCCACTTGGAGAATGTGAGCGAGAGTGAGAGAGAAGTCAAGGAGCGACGTATGCACATGAATGCAGGACCGGGAGTGCGAGGCGGGGTGAGAGGACGGAGGGCGGACGTGCGATTCGAGTGGGCGTGGGGAGGTGACTGTCGAAAGGAAAAAGCGATTGAACAGTGCGACAGTGGGCAGAGCAAGATCCGGCGCGTTGCATCCAGCCCCATAGTGTCCGTCCCGCAAGATATGCTCGGGGCGAAGAGCGAGGAAAGTGGACGGCTTGTTGGATGGTCGCAGGACAGGATGCGGGTACTGCGCGGAGAGTGGGAAGCGGGTGTCGTGCGTGAGGGAGATGTCGAGGATGTGCCGGAGGTCGGGCATGGGCGATCGAAGGAAGGGATGCAAATCAAGTGAGCCGGGAGAGCAGAAGCGAAGGCGCTTCGTGCCGAGATCACGGTTAGTGTGCGTAATGCCCACTCGAGCGTGAAGATCAGTGAGCGTGAGCTTCTCTCCTCATCCCCGCAGCCCTCGCAGCCTCACCGTCCTCATCTTCAGGAACTATCTTTCTCACCGCCCTCTCCCTGTCCCTCCTCCCTCCC
>JTLS01000560.1:0-16846 GCA_000826855.1 Basidioascus undulatus
CTCGAAGACGCTCTCGCGAAGGAGCAGGGGGCCGAAGACGTGATTCGCGATCTCCGCCAGCGCGTTACTGAGGCCGAAGCGGCGCTCGACGACGCGCGGAGAGCCGCGGAGAAGACCCAGTCGACCATGCTCGCGTCTCGGGCGGCTCACGAGTGCGACGTAGCGGCCTCACAGCGGTCGATCGCCGACTTGCGCGAACGCATCGCTGAGCTCGAGGGTAGCGCGCGCCACTCTGCCCAGGAGGCGATCGAGCTGCGCCGGGCGCTCGCCAGGTCGGAGGAGCTGCTCGTCGAGGAGCGCTCACAGGTCGCGGTGCTCCAGGCGCACATCGAGGTCAAGGACGCACAGCTTACCGCGCAGCAATCCACGATTGCGTCCCTCCAGCTGTCGAGGGAGCAGTCGCCTTCGCCCACGCCGCGCAAGACTACCAGAAACACCTCGCGGTCGTTCTCCACGCACGGCGCGAGCTTGGCGGAGCAAGAAGCCTTCATTCTCTCGCTCGAGAACAAGCTCGAGGACGCGCACGCCGAGATCGCACGACTTCGGCACGACCTCGTCGACTCGCCCGCACGCAGATCCGTCATCGAGGCCAAGGACCGCAGGATCGAGCTCCTCGAGGGCCAGAAGGCGGAGCTCGAGAAGCGTGTCGCCAGCTTGCGCGACCAGAGCCGCAGTGCGATGTTCACGCCTATGCAAACGCCGGGCGGACGGGAGTCGAACGCCTCGGTGCTCGTGCACAGGAGCGTGCTCGCGCTCAAGACACCGAAGACTCCGGGAACGATCGGCAACGTGAGTCCATTTCACCTCTAGATGCGCTTGAATCGTCGCACGACAAACAAGTACTCAACGTCTCGAGGGGGGTGGAACAGGACTCTTGGCTCAATCAGACGACGTTGGGACCTGAAGCGGGCCCGCTCCTTGCCCAGATCGACGCGCTGAGGGAGCAGCTCGAGGGCGCCAACGTAGAGATCGACGCCAAGCTCGAGCAACTGGACGCTGCGGGGCTCGACAGCGTGACCCTCGCGACGCGCCTCGCCGAGGCACACGAGCGCATCGCGTTCCTCGAGGCGGAGCTCGAGCGCGTTCTCGGGGACGACGGACTCGTAGCTCGCGCAAGGTCGCGCCTGGCACGGATCAAGTGTCCCGACTGCCAGGTCCGGTTCGACGGTACTCGGATCATCAAGCTGGACGTTGCTGCCTCGACGAGCGCGGATCTTTCGTACATGTGCGTGGTAGTCTCCATTCCAGTTGTCACTGAAAGCTTATCTCAGACTTGACCCGTTCCCACCTGTAGTTCGACCTCTACCGTCGGCGACACTCTCCGCGGCGCGAAGAAAATCGAAGCTCTCACCGTCGCGCTATCCACCGTCCGCGGACAGCTTTCGTCTTTGCAGACCAAGTGGACGCACGAGCGGGACGCGCTTCAGCGCGAGAACGCTGTGCTCAAGGATACCGCTGCGCGGCAGACGAAGGAACGTACGACCAGCGTGCAGCGGGCGCAACAAGAGCTTGACATCGCGAGCAAGCAACACGCGCAATTGCGGTTGGTACGTTGTTCACGGCCTCGGATGGAATGTGGAATCGTATTGACAAGTTGTCTTCCGCTCGCAGGAGCTCATTGCTGCGCGCTCAGTCGTCGCTGATCTGGAGGGCGAGCTCCGCGACGAGCGCACTCGTCTCCGCGAGCTCACGACCGAGCAATCGCGGCTCGCTGAAGACAAAACGTCGCTTCGCTCGCGCCTTTCGGACTCGGAATCTGTGCGTCCGTTTCCTCTGTCGAAATGGCGTATTGCTGAAGTAGTATGAGCGCTGTAGGAGCTGAACGCAGTCCGCTCACGCCTTAAGCAAGCGACTCAGTTGCACGAGGACCTCGCTCGGCAGCTCAAGGGTATGGTCCCTTGTTCACGCGGATACACGCGATTGATGTTGACTCGCGAGAGGCTCAGCAGATACCACGTCTTCCAATCAAGCAACGACGCAGCTCACTCGGTCGCTGGAGCGCACAATCGCGTCTAACAAGCAGACGATCGATAGATTGCGCGAGGAGAAGACCACTCTGTTCGCGGAGCGCCAGAACATGCAGGCTCGCCTGACGGAACTTGCGCAGGTGCGTCTTGCTGATAACGGATCGCCAAGCCGCACACCAGGCTTACGACTGCGTATCCAGCATGCCGACGCCGTCCGCGACGAGCTGGCGACTTCCCAAGCCGCGCAAGCAGAAGCTCGCAAGCGGCTCGAGGATCAGATCGCCGAGGTCTCGCAGTTGCGAAGCTCGCTCGACAGCAAAAACTCCGAGCTTCGGCGCGTTCAAGGCCAGAAGGATCGCCTCGCCTCCGAGCGCGCCGAAATCCTCAAGAACGTCGCTAGTCTCGAGGACGACCTGCGTCGTGTCCGCCAGGACTCGGTTCAGTTCGGCTGCGACCTCGCAGTTCTCCGCCGCGAGCGGGACGACCTCGAGTCTCGCCGTGCCGCGGAGAAGGCTCAAGTCGAGAATGCGATGCAACGCTCTAAAGACCGCATCGCCTCGCTTACACGCGAATTGGAAACGGTTCGGCTCCATCTACAGCGCGTGGAGGAATCTCAGGCGAACGGGTGAGCCCTCTTGCGGCTGTGTTGTGCGAAGTTTCACTCACCTGTGATGAGCGCAGCGACGCCGCCACATTGGCGGTCGAGCGTGCGCGGCACTCCAAGGAATGCAAGGGACTTTTGGTCGAGATCCGCTACCTTAAAGCGAAGTTCAGCCGCGAGTCGGCCTTGCGCTCAGACCTCACGCACCAGAAGGCGTATTTGCTGCTCCTCGTCGGAGGCCTTCGTCTCACGTATGTCTTTCCGGCGTTCTCCATCGAACTCACAGCTTTTACAGCCCTTGTTCACTTCATTACCCTTGCACTTTATCAGGCAGAAAGCGACTATCGCAGCCATCGCGCGGACTGGCTTTTTGCAGGACGCACGACCTCGTCCACCAACCAACAAGCTCAAGAGTGCGGTGCTGGGCGTTATCGCAATCATTCGTATGCGGTGAATGATGCCCGTTTTCCATACTGATGCGATGTGACTTGCTTGCTAAAGCCGACTTCCCTGCAGCGCTCTGTCCCGGCGATGGCAGGAGCAGCGCGTGGACCACGACAGGCTCGCCGCTGCACGCCGTCGCTGAACAGTTTATCGCCGCAGTTTTGCTTCGTTACATCCTTTCTTTCTCGTTATGCTGTGTTGTTCTACTTGTACTTCCCAATGCATCATCCCCTTCGACCGCCGCGACAGACACGATCAAAGCGGAAGAGAGCAGTGTCACGCATCCTTAACGATGCTGACCACTATGCATAGACGCTGCGGGGTGGTTCAAAGAATGCGTGCATTGCTGAGTTATGGTAATTACATGCGTGCCAAGGAAAAGATACGATGCGCGAAGAATAGCCGTGCGCAACGCACGACCAAATAAATGCAAGAACGGAAGAAGGAACGTAATCAAATGGTAACGCGTTGCACCGGCAAGCGCCTCCGAATGCGACCAGCTCACCGCTTGAAAGGTTGTTGGACCTCTGTGAAGTCCGTCGGTCGCGCGCGTTTGACGCCGGCCATCGGTCGTCGTGCGCCGTTGACGGGGAGGCGGTCGTAGGGGGAGTCCTGCCCAGGCGGCTGTTGCATTGGGAAGGGGTTCTGTGAGGCGTTCTAAGTACAACGTTGCGGGTTGAACTGGAAGAATGGAAGTCAAGCGCACGATGGCCGGAGGTCGGTAACCGGGCTGGAAGCCACCGCGGAAGCCTGCGACAACAGACGGCTCGGTGTTTAGAATAACAGAGTACTAACGGCTTGACAACATCAGAACGCACCGTTGGCCATCATCGGGTTCATATTACCCATACCCATACCGCCCATGCCCATGCCGTAGCCGCTCATGATCGGGTTCATCGCGCCGTACTGCATCATCATCTGGTGCTGCTGTTGAGCTTGCTGCATTTGCTGTACGAAAGGCTACTGCATCAGTATCTACGAGCAATCAGTAAAGCACCCAGTCTCCGACACGCACGTTAAGCTGGAGAAGCTGCTGCTGAAGCATCATTCGTTGAGGCGGCGGGAGCTGCGAGGAACAACATGCGTGTTCAGCGACAATCAACTGAGCTCACACCGACTGAAAACCGTACGTTCGGGTTTTGCAGCATCTGCATGAGGCCGATGGCGGTAAGTTGGGCTTCGGAGACGGCTGGACCAGTCGGAGGTTGGGGACCGGAGAAGGTCTGCGGCTCGGGCGTGGCGTTCTTCGGACCGGTGGGTGGGGTGGCGGCGGACGGGCCAGTGGGCGGAGTGCCCTTCGCAGGCGGTGTCTGTTGCATCGTTAGCGACATGCGTAGCGGACATCGTCGAGAAACAATGAGAAACGAACCGGTTCCTGCGTGGCCTCCTTCCCCGAGCCATCATCCGCGCTCTCGGCAATCTTGGTCTCGATATAGTCCTTGACGCGCGTGTTCGCCTCGGTGTCGGGAAGGAGCTTGTCGAGCGAGCCGATCTTCTCAGCGCACTGCGGGCAAACGAAGTCGTTCTCGAGGAGATGGCTCTGGATGTGCTCCTCCGAGTAGCTCGTCCCGCAGCACGGCGTCTTGACGGGCTCGCGGAGAAGCTTGTTCGACAGCGGGTCGACGAGCGACGGATCGTCGGGAATCGTCTCTCGCACGTCTGCGGCGGTGAGCGCCTTCGGGCGAGTGCGATGGCGCTCCCAGGAAGCCCTAACAGAAAGAATGGCAGATCAGCGAATGGCAGCAGTGAGGGTGTAAACGAACACGAAGAAACGTACGAGTCGGGCTGCGCAATGACATGGCTACCGTCGGGCGTGATCATGACGCCTCGCCCGGCCGAGCCCGCGCTGTCCACCGTCTTCAGGAAGCTCTTGGGAATACCGGTCGTTCGCTTGAACCGCGGCTTGTTCTCGAAGTCGGGATTGCCGTTCGTGGGGCAGTCTTGGATCCAGTGGCCTATACGCCGAACGGCCGTGAGCACAGAAGTAAACATTGAACCAGAGCGAAACCGACACACCCTTCTCTCCGCAACGGTAGCAAATGTAGCCCGGCGGCGTCGGCGTGACCTTCTCCGGCTCGCGCGGAGCGTACGGCTTCCGGGTCTGGGGGCGAGGATTGTTGTAGATGGGAGTGGCGCTGAAACGACAATCACGCCGTCGATCAGCATTAGGGACGGCACGACATTGCCTTGGAAAGTAACGCACTGAGACATGTGCTCTTGGGTCTCCTGCCATTGCTGCTCGGAAGCGGCGAACATGGCAGCAATCGCGTCTTGCTCGTTACCGGGGGACACAGAGGAAGGGGGGGCAGAGGAGCTCTGGAAGGGGGTCAGTACGGCCGCCTTGATTGGCGAGAAAAAGGCCGGCGAAACAGCACGGCTTAGAGAGACGAACGTAAGAAGGCTTCGCAGGAGGGGCAACATCGTCTTTTCCATCGAACCGACGCGACATCGAGGCCCGCCCAGAATGCGCGTTCCACCCACCACCACCGCCGCCGCCACCACCCCCCGCGCTCCCCGGTCCCCCTTCCCGTCCTCGAAAGCCCGGCTCGACGCGGCTGTCGGTGCCGCTGCCGGCGGCGTTGGTGTCGGCGACGTATCTGGCAGCGGTGCCTCTGCCGGGCTGGCGAGGCGGTGCGCGGCGTACGAGGACAGACGTCGAGCGGGGGATCATCTCCTTGTCGTCCTTGTACTCTGTTCAGCAAGAGAAATAAACGCAAGAGTCGGCCCACGTTGACGAGCAATCATGCGCAAGGGCACAGGACGGGGAAGGATGGGACTGACCTTCCTGGCCGGGTGAGTCGTGCTGGAGGACTAAATCGAAGTCGGTGCCCTTTCCCATCTTGTTCTGGATGATGATCTCGCGCTTGAGGTCAAAGACACTCATGGTCGTGCCGTCGAAGTTGACTCGCGCGGGGGTCTTTGAGCTTTTGAAGCGATAGTAAATCGAGCCCATCACGATACGACAGGGGAGAGTGGGCAAGAAAGCAAGAAACAGTGGATTGAGGGGAAGGATTAAGAGGAAAGGACAGGGCAAATAGGCCGAAGAGGGACGTCGCTGAACAGGTGCAAGGAGGAAACGCTTGCGCCAGGGTGGGCGCGTTCTCGGGGCGTGGCGGGTGGAGCGAGACAAAGAGGGGGCGGAAATGGAGGGAAAGACGGAGACGCGGTGGCTGCGCCAAAATCCTAGCTTTACGCTGTGAATGTGGTCGTCGGCGTGCTACGATGAGTAGAATAGCGAAATCAAAGGTGAGGGCGATGTTTTTGGTCGAGATCAGAGTGCAGACTCGAGCAGAACGGCCTTGAAGCGTGCGCCGTCGACCGACCGTAACCGCGACCCGCGTTGGCACGCTGCTTGCGCTCGCCCTCGTCCCATCGACCACCCGCCTTGCCTTGTCGGGCTCCTTCTCGCCTCATTCTTTCGCCTCCGTTACTGATCTTCGGCTGCACAATTTCGTTTGCTATTGCGGTTTCGCTGTCGTCCCCCTCTCGATCAACATGACCCGCTTGCTCTCGCTCTCGCTCCTCCTCGTCGCGGCGCACACCGCGTCCGCGCTGCACTTTTACATGCAAAGCGACGAGAGAAGGGTGCGTTTCACGCAGCGCATTCGTTGTCGTCGTCAGACTGCTCACAAGGTGTTGACCTCCCTGTCGCTCCTGCAGTGCTTTCTGGAAGAGCTCCCGAACCACACGATGGTCGTCGGTAGGTCGTGCACATCTTGTGCTGTTCCACGCTGCGCTGCTGTGTCTGTACAACGGAGGACTGTGATCGAAGATAGCGCTGGGTGGGAGGTGGGAGATGGGAGCAAGTGGACACATGCGCCGGGAGTCTCCGGGCGTCTTTGGGCACCACGGACGCTGAGGGGCGAAAGCTGACCCGAGAGGGCTCGCGCTGGCAGGACGCTACAAGGCGGAAGACTTCAACCGCGAGGAGCAGAAGTGGTACGTCAACCCAGAAATCGGCATCCAAGTACAAGTCGAGGTCTGTCCTTTTCTCTTTACGCTCCTCGACTTCCCGTCATCTTGGTGCTCACACCGATCCGGCTGCGCGCTGCAGGAAGTTGCCGATTCGCACGTCGTCGTCAACACGCGTGGGCCGGCCGAGGGCTCCTTCACCTTCACTTCGCACGAACCAGGCGACCACTCCATCTGCCTGTCGTCGAACGCGACTTCGGGCTGGTTCGAGGGCGCGCACGCTCTCCGCGTGCACCTCGACATCGCCGTTGGCAATGTCAAGCGGGACGATTCCGTGGACAAGGACCACATCAACTCCTTGACAACTCGTGTAAGCAACTATTCTATCGGGTTAAGTGATTGTGCTTACCTTGTTTGTCATCGGCACAGATCCGCGACCTCAACCAGAAGCTGGACGATATCCGCAAGGAGCAACAATTCCAGCGCGAGCGCGAGGTCGAGTTCCGCAATCTCTCCGAGCAAACCAACAGCCGCGCCATATGGTGGTCGCTCATTCAAATGGCCGTCCTTGCCGCAACGTGCTACTGGCAGGCTACCCACCTCCGCCGCTTCTTCAGCGCGAAGAAGCTCCGGTAACGATCTCGGGGACTTTGTATTTCAACATCCGGGGGTTCATTTGCTTTCGATATCTAGCTGGCTGCATTTCGTCTCATCTGTTTCACGCACGCATCGCATACCCATTGCTTCTTGGTCGCCTGCAAGAGGAGGTCAGAGTACAAGTTCAACTGGGTTCAGCGCATCACACAATTGCAGGCTCCCACGTTAGTTTGCTAAGATTGCAACCATTGTGTTATTCGCTTGCTTCAGAATTGCATGTACCCTGCAATACTATGCTTCACGATTGCTTCGCGGTGTGGGTGATGGAACGAGGCAACGAGGGTTAACGTTCAGAAAGGCCAATCCACGGATGCGACGCGTCGCGCTCATTAAACGCGCTTCGACTGCCCAGGCTCGGAGTTCGCCCTCAAGTTCGTTCGTTCCACCTTCCCCCTGCTCTCCCTGCTCCTCCTACTCGTCCCAAAGCGACTACATCTTTCTCTATACAATCGCACGGTTTTCCGACAGAATGGTGCTGGTCGACCTCGGTCGGCGCGTCGAAGCAGGCCTCCAACGCTTCTTCCAGCCGGGCTTCATGGACGACGTTGAAAGGGTCCGTCCGTTACCGAATTGCCGTTCATGCGTTCTAATTTTCTTCCGCATTGCACAGGCTGTTGATGGGCTTCTGAAGGAGATATATTCCGGTCTTCTCGAAGCTGGCCTGAATACGAAGCTCGCGGGCCAGCTCCGGACCAAGATCCGCGCGCAGGCGCTCGCTCGTCTGAACGACGTGGCCCCGGAACGATCACCGGTCGAGGCGGTGGAGATCGTGTACAAAGTACGTAAACTAATTCGGGGTTTCGACGCGGCCGGGGCTGAACACGGTCGAGCAGGTCGTGCTTGACGAGCTTGCCGCCGTGCTGGAGGGCGGGCGAGGGGCGTACAAGCCGAAGACGGGCGTCGTCACCGTCGTCCTGCTCACCGGCTTGCAAGGATCAGGCAAGACGGCTACGTCCCTCAAGGTAAGTTCTTCTCCGACTGGGATCCACGGCGCGAAGACGGGTTGACACTGTCATGCGCGGGCAGCTCGCTGCTTATTACCAACAGCAAGGCTACAAGACAAGCTTGGTCTATGCGCATACTGCCCGCGCCGCCCGATCGGATAAGATAAAGCAGAACGCGGAGAAGGCCAATGTACCGATTTATTTCGGGTAAGTTTGAGCACTCCATCAACCTCTCGTAAAGCTCAAGTCGAGCCCTCGTGTTCTCTCGCAGCGATGCGGAAGCGGACTCCGTGAAGATCGCGTCGGCGGGTGTGGCGCAGTTCCGAAAAGCTCGTTCTGAAGTGATCATCGTCGATGCCGTCGGGCGGAGCGCGCAGGAAACTGCCATGCTCGAGGAGGCGACCCGAGTCGGCAAGGCCGTTAAGTCAACGGCGACTATGCTGGTGGTAGACGGTACCTCCGGTGCGTTTAGCTTTATGCGCTGTTTGTCCCTTCAAGAGTGATGCCTGAACAAAGTGAGCAGGTTCACCGGTGAGGGGTCATGTCAAGACCTTCAAGAGAACCTGGGAGCACGGCGCGGTCATCGTCACCAAGCTTGACGCTCAGGCCAAAGGTGTCGGTACAGTCTTTGCGTAAGTTGTGTCGTTTGCGACCTTCTTTTTCGCCGGCTCACTTTTCTCCACATAGCGTCGCCGATTCTCGAACGCCGATACTCTTCACGGGAACGGGCGAGCAACTTGACGACCTCGACCTGTTCTCTCCGCGACCCTTCCTCGAGAGCGCGCTGGGCATGCGTGAGGTCTCCGGCGTCAACTTCGGCGTCACGGTCGGCAGCTCAAACCCGCGGAAGGTGTCATCCGAGGAGTCTCCGAGAGGGCCGCCCAGCGCTGGAGAGCAGATCGATGAGAACAGGAACACAATCAACACGTGCGTTGTTGTTGCCTGTTCTTTCTGCCTTGTGCGCTGGGCTCACGAAGGTTTTCTGTTCCCACAGGACCATCCTCGGTTCAGGTACAGATTCTCTCGGCCGCGCGTGCCGCACGTCGTTCTGACAGCCTATACTGACACAGCACTTTCTTCAGACGACGGCCATGAAAAGGCATCTCGGCGATTCAAGGTGCGTCAGGCGCTCTTGCACCAACGATTGCGAGCGCTGACCGCGTCCTGTCTTGCCCTCTTCCTCGACCTCCCTTCGTTTATTTGGACATACAGGGGCTGCTCGGTCCAGCTCGCTCCTCAAGAGGCGTCTGCTTCTCGCCGGCGTTGCACACTTTCCACCCTTACGACCCCGCTCAACGCGTCGGCAGCAGCTCGCCCGCGCTTGGCGCAGCGCCGAGCGCCGTCAAGCGCGCGAAGAGCATTCTCAAGAACATCGCCGAGCCCAGCATCGTCGGGCGCGATTGGGAGGAGGGAACCCGCTTCAACGCCCGCGCAGGTCGGCCAGACGACAACCACGCGTCGGGCAATGGGGGACGGCGAGTGAGCGGCGCGAGCGGCATGCCCGGACAGGCGAAGAGTGGCCCGTCGACGGAGGCGGGAACGATCTCCGACCTCGCCGACCCGCTGAAGGTGCTCGTCACGTCGCTCTCCTCGCTCGTCGCGCCCGACATCCAGGACATCGAGGAGGCGTACGTCACGCTCGCAGTGAACGTCAAGAACCAGTTCCTTCTAGCTCCAACCCCGTCGTCGGGCATATCTGCCACCTCCGCCATCATACTCAAGACTCACGCCTCCGATCTCGCACGCTGCATCCAGCGTGACGTCCATCGCATTCTCGCTGCCCGGTCTCAGCCAGCTAGCTCGCCGACGCCGACGCCGATGCCAACGCGGTCACCAAGGCCGACAGAGTCTCGCGACCCTCTCGGCCAGGAGCTCAGCAAGCGCGGCGCCACGAGCGCGCCCGCTGCGCCGCCGCCGGGGACCACAGCAGAAGAGGTCAAGAAGCGCAAGAGCGAGATTGCGGCGGGCATGGCGGCGCTCAGAGTGCTGGGCATCATTTGGTTCTTAGAAGCGCCTGGGGAAGGGAGACAGGGTATCCGACTCTTTTCCGGTCAGTCAACCACGTTCCATGCCCGACAAGGCCGTCGTATCTAATCTTCTGCTCAAATGGCAGACGATCACTCCCTTTCACTCATATCCACTATCCTCGACGCTCACGCGAACCCTTCCCTTCCGCTACACCCCTCCTCGATTAAGCGCCTACACGCTCTGACACTCTGGGCTCTCTCCTCCTCTCGCCTTCCTCACGCGCTTTACACACCTTCGGCAGACCGCATCGCCGCCGCCGTCTCGCGCGCTTTTTCCTCCCAGCATGGATCGGTCCGTGCCGAAGCCGCGGCGCTGATCGGCGTCCTCCTTCGGCGCGACGCTGAGGATGGCACTGGAGTATGGGTCGAGCGATGGACAGGCTTTCTTCGACCTGTCGTGCGAGCCACGTACGACCCGGCGATCGGCGTACGCGGCAAAGCCGTGGGCGCTCTCGGCGCTCTCGTCAAGGCTGGCCTTCAGTGGGCGGACGGAGATCTCGAGCGCGGCAGAACGATCGACAGGATGGGCGAGACTGTCGTGGTATGTGGTCGCGTTTAGCTGAAGCGGAATGTGGGCTGAGGTGAATTATTGCAGAGCATGCTGCGAAGGCGGAGAGCGGGGGCGGCGGGGAAGGAGATCGACAATCTCGATGCGGCTTGGAAAGGTGTCCTTGATACTTCAAGTACGTCCTTCCGATACTTGCTTTAAACTGCCCGAGATTAATGGCTGGCACGTCGTGCAGGTCCCTACATCATTTCGTCGTGGGCGGTTTTGATCGCGATCATTGGCCGCTCGATCAGCTCGATGGAGGATATTGGCGTTCTTCTCAAAGCTATGGAGGTATGTCTTGTCCCTCTTCATGGTCTTCACTCGGCCGGCCGATGGTCCTGATTACGCTCGCTCCCCAAGGCATGCCTCCGACATAATCATCCGGCCGCTCGCGCGCTGATCTCCCTCGCCTGGTCGCACCTGACCTTTGCCTTCCTCTGCGTACGCGTTCCCGGCGCGCACGCTCCCGACGCGCCTTACGTGCTCCGGCCAAAACGCCTGAAACTCATGGCGCAGATCGTCGGGTGCATGATGGCGCAAATCGACGAGCCGCGGCTGGACGAGTCGACAGGGAGATGGAGCCAGCGGACAGCCCCGCAGGCAAGCCTTCTCGCAAGCCTCGCGAGGGCAATCATCAGCCTCATCTACGCGTTCTCCGGCGCTGCGCTCGCTGCCTGTGCGGAGGGGGGCGCTGCGCACGTACGGACGACCGCGTCGTCGCCCGCCGTCCTGGATGCAGTTCCGCCCAACGTTCCGGATTCTGATGTGGACGCCCTTGGCCGCACTCGCTCAGCCGCAGCGGTCCTCGTCCCCGCATCCCCTTCACCTTCTTCGTCCGACCCACCGCCGCCGCCGCACCTGACGACACTCGACACGGTCTTCGACTCGGTCGTCATGCCTCACCTCCCCTATCTTCTCCGCATCAATTCCGCCGACTCTGTCAAAGCCGATGGCTGGACGGCGCTCGCGTCGATTCTCTCTCCCACCGCCGAGAACGCCTGGCGTCTTGACCGCATCCTCTGCCCCGACTACCTGAACGGCAAGTTCGCCAACCCTCCGTTCGCAGCGCCGTGGTCCACCCCGGATAGCGTGCGATCACTCCACGAAGCTGTCGAGGCGTCTGCGGCCACCGCCGTTGGCGCGGCGGAGCTGCCGCCATGGGGGACGGAGTGGGTGCTTCGGCGGTTCGGGGATTGCTTGAAGCTCGTTCGTGAAGCTTTGGAAGGGCTGCGCGGCCTGACTTCCACGGAGGGCGAGTGGGAGAAGGATGTCGGCGGAGGATTGCTCCTTCCGGTAAGAGCTCGACGTCGACTACCTTCAAATGATCTGCTGCGACTAACGCGCCCGTTGCCGTCACTAGTCCCCCGTTTCCAACGCCTTCCGCTCCCTCCTCGTCCACCTGTCCTCTCGGCCGTCCTCGACTCATCTTTCATCCCTCACCTCCTTCTTCCTATCCTACCTCCACGCCGACGCGTCCACCTTCCTTGCGCCAGAGCAAGCGCGGAAACTCGGTCCAGCTCAGATCGAGACAGCGCATCTCGGCATTCTCGCGCACCTCGTCGATGTCGCGCAGGACGTGCTGGGGCCGGCGACGTTGGCGACGGTGAAGATCGATGTCGACGGCAAGACCGAGAACTCCGTGGTCGCCGCCTTCCTAGACGCCACGCTCCGTTACGCATCCTCGCTCCCCGTCGAGCTGTTTGCGTGCAACACCGGCGGCGCCGGCGGTGCGGACGGCGCACGCAGCGGGAGCGTATCGACAACGCTTTCGCGCCTGGCAGCCCGCCTGCTGCGACTGAGCATGGTGGGCAACGAGGGTGTCGCGCTCCTGGCCGACGTCTCGAAATGGCTGAGCCGAGCGCTACCCCAGTCCGAGCTGGAAGGTCTGCACGCACAGATCTGGAACGCCGCCGGTATGGACATTCACTGTGCTCCACAGCGATGTCGCGCACTGACATGACTTCTTCGCAGCGTCCGAGTGGATCGAGCGCCTGTCGCTGGGCCTCCCGCAGCCAGCGGCGACATCCGAAAGCTCGCGGAGGCTCGAGCTCCTCCAGGAGCTGCTCAGTGTCCCGCTTCGGCGGCCATCGACGCCGCCGGACAAGGATACGCTGGCGCTCTGGGAGCTCCTCCTGAACCGTTCGGTCACGCTGGCTGCCGACAAGCGTCTCAACCCGACTTCGGAAGTTCTCGAGCCAGTCGCGAAGGCCATGCTCCTGAACGAGTCGCTTGAGCAACATTCGACGTAAGAGCTGACGATTTGATCGGTTCCTTTTCTTTCTCACATGGAGGCTGTCGCAACAGCAACGGCAAGACCATTGCGTACTACCTCGCGCTCCTCCTTCCGCACGTCGAGATCAGCACGGTCAGCACGGTCGCGAACGACGAGCACCTGCAGGAGCAGCTCCCACGCGAGCTCTTGGCCAAAGTCGGCCAGACGCTGGACGGCCTTTACGCGATGCGTCTCCCCGCGCCCGCGGTCGAACTGCTCGGGGCTGTGGCCACCTTGCTGCAGCGGCAGGTTCCGAGTTCGCTCCAGCTCGCCGCTTTGCACGAGCTTGAGGTCGGCGTGGCCCGCTGGTTGCGAGACGAGGAGGCGTTGCTATCCCGCGAACAGTTCGATGTTGTATGACTGCTCTTGTGTCGTGATTGCTCCGCCTATGCTGAACTCTAGTTCTCTCCGCAGGTGGTGTCTTTCTTCGAGCAAACTCTCGAACGGCTCACCCACTCGTTCGCTCCCGACACCGCTACGCTGGAGCGGCTTTCCGACTTCATCGTCGCCGGCTGCGCCCGCGTGGATCCCGACCTGGGCGCGGACGGCCTACGCAGCGTTCGTGCGTTCACGAAGTTCTGGCAAGCGACATACGCGCGCGCCGAGAACGTTGAGTACCCGGAGGCGGTCGCGCGACTCCTCCGCGAGATACTGCATCACGACTCGTCGCTCGTCAATGCACCGGCGCTAGTCATGGCGAGTCGACATGACAAACTCTTTGCTGGGCCACCGTACTGATCACGCCCGAATTTGGGAGCAGGACACTCAAGATTCGCTTTACAACCCCCATCACGAGCCGAGCACGCCAGATGATGCGTCGTCTCGCGTGTCCTGCGCGTCGGGCAAGAAGGCTCGCAAGAACAAGCGGAAGCAGAGTGCAGCCGCTGCAACGGTGGAGACGGGCACGGCAACCACGTCGCTTCACGCGGCGCCGGAGGAGTCGATGCAGGTGGATGCAGCGGAGCAGGGCAAGGGCAAGACGAAGAAAAGACGCAAGTCGGGGGGAGTTGGTACGCTGCTTTGCTTCTCCGCCAGTCTTCATTTTCTCAAAAATTGAGGAAACAGGGTCTCGCCAGAAGCGCAGGACGACCAAGTCGAACGGCGCTGGAGCGGACATGCCGCGCGAGGAGAACGACGACGATATCGACGACCGTCTTGTTGTCGAGTCCCAGCTCAGTCAGACCACGCCCGAGCACGAGCTCGCGTGCGACGATCAAACACGCGCCGGCTCCGTCAGGAGCACGCCGCAGCACGACTCGTCCGAGCGAGCGCCAGAGGCGCACCTCAGCAATTCGGTGCTAGGCCTGGTCGGGCGGGCAGCGGTCGGCTTCGGCGCGTTGCTCAGCCCTCGCAGGTCGCGCAGTGCAGCGCACGAGTCCTCAATGTCGCCGGCACTCAAGCTTGATGCACCGACATTTTCCGGCCGCGAGTGCAGTCAGTCCGCGCTCACTTTCTTTGCGCTGGTGATTGGCTAACTCAGCCTTTACTCGACAGTGCGAACCTCCTCGTCACCCTCTCTTGGCGCTCCGCTCGCTTCCGGCAGTCAGCGGATCTCGTCGCCCGTCGACTTGCCTGATCTCGCCCCGTCTCAAGCCGCCACAGCATCCAAGCGGGTCAAGCGGTCATTGCGGGGGGCCGAGCTGCCTTACAGCGGTCGGTTGTCTTCCTGGAGTTACCTATGTCATGGCTGATGAGTATACTCCTTCAGACGATCTCGCTGGTGAGGAGCCTTCGAGCCCAGCGGACGAAGCTCTCAAGCGCCGCTCGCAGTGTCCAACACCCGGCCAACGTCCTCCCACCAGCGCGGCGACCAGGCTCCCTGCCAAGACCGACTCCTCCTCTCTCCTTCTTGACGCGATCCGTTCTTTCGAAGATAAGAAGCGCTCCGGCTCACTTACGCCGCGACAGCTACTCAGGTTACAGCGGCAGTTGCAGTGGCTTCAAGCGGAGGTATCGGAAGAGCTGGAAGGCTTGCTGTCGGGGGAGTAGTAGCTTGGGAGGACATCTAGTTATCTGCAATTTCTTACATTTCATGTTCCATTTCACTGTACTGTCATCACCTGATTCGGTCCGTGCATCCTCTTTCTCACACATTGAGCACATTTTCGGATGTTGATGGACCAGCCTGCTGCTCACACTTTTTGGGAAACGGACCGCTTTCTAGCAGTGTTTTGTTCATTGCAGCCTTGACTTGTTTGCAGCGCGGCCGTGGAAGTTGACCAGTACCCGCGCATACCCGCATACTGAACAGATGGGATCTGCGTGAGTCTACCTGAGTTGGAACTCAGACCTTTTGAAAAAAAGGGATATGTATAGTTGAGGATCTATCCTTTAATTTGTTGCCTGGATTTGAATAGTTCAGGTTGCAGTGCAAGCCTGCCTGTGTGGACCAGAATTATGTCGTAAGTGTGAAACAAATTCAGAATATTACTGAAATGATCCTCATCTTCACTTTCTCACAAGCTGTGGGGGTTGACAAGAGCATGGAGTCCACTGGATGCCGTACAAAGCCACCTCATGGTGGTTTCTGTTTTGTGTCCGTGTGCAGAAGTACATCAACATTTGGCACCTCAATCCTTTATGTCTCGGGACTGTTAGTGCCCTCATCTCCAATATTGTCACCTGTTCAAATGGCCAGCCATCCATCACAGTGTGACTGGGTACTCACACCATCTCCAAATGGGCATTTGATTGTGCTGCCTGTTCTGCAGTGACATGCCCTGCAGTGACCCCTGGAGGGGGTATATCTTTGCCAGCATGTCCAGTCACAGTGTTCTCATGTGATGAAGAGAAACACTGACCAAAGGATGAGCCAGGGAATCAAGCTTCCAGCTGCCTAATAAAGCTGGATCAACAGGGGGCACCCAAACTAGTGCCCCTTCTCTACCCCAGTGGACATGCAGGAAAGAGGTGTTGTTGGAGGTCTCTGGATTGTTGTGGGATGAAGAAGTGAAGGCAAGGATGGGTAGGAGGGATGTTGGTTGATTGGGAAGTTGGTGGAAGGTGAGGAGTTCACAGGTGAACTCTGACCATTTGGGTAGGTGATTCCACAGTGGCAGGTGCCTCCTCGCAGAATGATAGATGTTTTTGAAGTAGATGTTGCAATCCAGATGATGTGATGGTTAAGTGGGTTGTAGAGTCAGAACACCTTGGACTGTATTAATCAACAAAGGCGCACTTCCTGTGAGGGATGAGTTTTTGGCATGGTTTTGTCACAACATGCCTCTGGCAGCCATTCAATGCGAGGCAGTCCCAGGTGCAGAGGTGCATGATGTGCAGTGCCTGACTGCTCCAGACACCCTCAGGCATGCTGCCCTTGAGCACCTTGTGCAGCAAGCAGTTCTTGACATGGACAAATGCACTGCATGAGCCTCGTGCAGAGTGAGAGAGTGTCAAGAATCCGACTGGGCAGGGCAGACCACAGCGGGGGCTACCAGCTGACAGGGCTTTATGGTGGCAGGGATAGATTATG
>JTLS01000561.1:0-16840 GCA_000826855.1 Basidioascus undulatus
GCGGGTGCGCCGCTTGCGGGGCTCGGCGGGCGTGCCGGGCAGTTTGCGGCCCTGCCTCGTGACCCTCCCTTCCTCCTCCTCCTTTTTCTCCCCCTCCGCGCCCTCGTCCTCCTCAGCGGGCGCCTTCCCCTTAGCGAGCTTGGGCGGCGCGGGGGCCTTCCACTGCTTCTTGGCGCGCTCGCCCACACCCGCGAGCTCGGCCCACTCGTCGACGCCCATCACGCGGCGCTTGACGACGTTCGTCTGCCGGAAGAGCCCGCCGCGACCGAGCATGTGCTGCGCTATGGGCGACTTGATGCGCAGGGCGGCGAGCGCCTCGGACGAGAGTGAGGGGAGCGCTTCGGTCCTGATGGGCGAGCGGGTGAGCAGGACCCAGCGTGGAGGATGATGTTTTGCAAAGGACGTACCATTCTTTCGGGGGGATGACTTTTACTATCCCGCTCCGCATGCCATACTCGTCAATGCTCTTGATGTACTCGTAGAAGTCTGCGCACGCCCATCATTCCCATCAGTGCATCTGCCCTCACCTCACCGCCCTCCATGATCCCACGCACCCTCGAACTCCTCCATTGACGGCTTAAACACGGGGATGCCCTTGGAGGCATACTCGTCGTCCGAGCTGTCGTCATCGTCTTCGGACGACGCAGAGGGCGTGCCGCCGTGGGTCGAGGGCGAGAGTGGGTAGTAGTGGTCCGGCTTGGGCGTCTTGCGCTTCGGGGACGCCGACGCGGGAGCGGGGGCAGACATTGTGTACGATTTCGACAGTGATTTGTGTAGGTGCGTTGAGGGACGGAGCGAAGAAGGCGGAGATGGAAGACGGGTCTGTGGAGCACGTGATAGTGATTGTGGGAAGTTGATCAGCACACACTTTGGGCACACGAGCGAGCAGATTGGAGATTCTAACTACACGCCTGACTGCAGATTGCCATTCCGGTGAAGATCGACGTGCGCAAGACGTAACCGAGGCGTGAGGCTCTCCATCGCGAGGCTCCCCATCATCACACCCACCCGGATCCCACCCCAGTCCATTCCAGCCGAACACGCACCCTCGCCCATGCCATGGCCGACCTACACCGCATGCGATGCACATCCCCCATCCTATTTCTTCTCCCACCGAGGTCCCGCATCATCCCCATCTGCCCGTCCGCCCGGCGCCTCTCGTCCGCCCATCCCAGCCCCATACTCGCACGGCCCACCAGTCACCCGGAGCCTCAGCTCGATTGACAGGCTCACCTCTCCAGATTAAGCGCTCAATCCGCCTCAACAACAAGCCCTACGTTTGAGTATCAATCGTATTGTGTCGTCTGAACCACCTCGCCGAGTCTCGGCCTGGCGTCAGTCGACGGCGGCGGGACGGATGCAACTGCTTTTTGTTCTCGTGACGTTGCAGCTGGTCCTCCTGTCGCTCGCTCACGTATCGCTCGAAGTTCGACCAGATATAGCGTGATTGAGGAGTTGTAGAGCGGTGTCGATTGAGATAAAAGCGTATGATGTGATGTGAGGTGATCAGTTTGAGGTGAGTTGTCGACTCGGGACCCGAAAGCGGGCAAGTCGGACGGTGAGCGTTGAGGAGAGCTCGGGAAGCTGGCCGAACTCGAGTCTGCCTTGCGACGCCGGCGTGTGCGCCAAAATAAAGTGTTTTGTCTTGCTTTTGAAAGTTTACAAAACCAGTCTTGTAAACACATTTACTACTGCAACGTAACGAAAAACACAGTGCCCATGCCACTTGGCAGGGCAATGCACTAACTATGCTCAGGACGATTCCCTGCTCCAAGAACGCTGCCCGCGAATATTTCTTGCCGACGCGCGATCCGCATGCATCAGAAATGGTCAATGCTAACTGATTTCCATTTACAATAAACAGATTTTGGGTGAGTTAGTATAATATGAGCCTCTTCTGTCGGACCGCTGGTGGCAGTGCTGCTGCAACTTTCCAAGTCGTGTCCGTCGCCCATGTTCGAGTGACAGACAGTAATGAGCCTTGCTGACCGGGTCCACGGTTGTACATTGTTTCATAAAGTGGAGTAAAATAACTTGGACTAGAGCTAGGTCACTGTAGAAGTAAACCAACAAAGTGCTGACTCTCGATCGCCGCTCGACCTTTGCTGTGGCAGCGCATTGCCCGACCATGTATAGCCACTCTGCCATCTTCAGGAGAGGATGATCTTGAACTTCGACTTGCTCCTCTTCAAGAGAAAGACGCTGTGCGCATGCTCGAGGGTTTTGAGAGTCGCGACGAAGGGAGCACAGCGTGTCCACCTGCCTTTCTCCAAATCCCTCTCCTTGCGCTCGCTGGGATTCAACACCCCATTCCATCCCCAGTTTATTCAAATAGAGCGCGACTCTACAGAAGTAACTACGGCGTAAAGCGTCACTCTACCAAGGGTGCGCAGCGTGAGCACTTTCACTTCTCCCTCTCTTTCACTCGGCCGGCAGCAGCATTGCATCCCGTATCCCTCAGCAATTTTTTGTTGGAAAACCCATGCTGGCATTCTCCTCGTCCTCACCCCCCTCAGAAATCCCGGAGCTTCCGCTGCCCAACATAAAACGCCTTGCCAAACGTCGGGGAGGAGAACGTGATCGTCGAGCCCGCCTCGATGTAGACGACGTCGCCGGGGGTGCCCTGCTCTCCACACCACAATTAGCCTACCCGCCTGTGGATAAGATCAAAAGAGGATAAAGGGAAGGGGTAAGAAGAAAACTCAGACGCACCTTCAAAACGTTCCCGGACTCGTCCTGCAGCCAGAGCTCGCCCTCGAGAATGATCTTGTGCTCGTGGTACTGTTGTATGCCAATACCACCACAATAAACAATCTTAATGTATCGTATCCGGAGGTGAATGGGGCGGGAGGAATAAGCGTACCTTGTAAGTGTACACGAACGGCTCGTCCGCCTTCTCGACGGTGAAGATCCCGCTCGACATGGGTGCGGCCTCGTCCTTCGTCACATAGATGTCGTCTGTTTTTCCCCACCCATTATCTTCCTCGTAAGCCTTGTTATTCGTCCACTCTGAGGAAGTTTTTCGGGAAGGTGAGGCATGAAAGGGAGCGCACCGATCGCGGACCCCTTCCCGAGGTCGATGAGCTTCGTCACGGCGGGGACGGCCTGCGCGTTCTTGGTGAAGGTGATAGGCATGATGAGAGGCGGTTTGGTATGAAAAGTGTGTGGGTTGTTTTTGGTTGGATAATGTAGAACGAACACAGGAAACGGTCGGTTGAGAAGGTGAAAAAGCTCGCTGGCCCAGCAGCGCTTTTATTCTCCTCGCAGGAGCTCCGCCGTCCTATCGTGTCCGCACCCCGCAACATCTCTGTTCAGGCTTGACTCAGAAATTACTGAATCATCCCCAGTCCACAAACCCGCGACAGCCGTGCATTGAACCAGAACCACCACCCACCGGAAGGCGCGCGGGTAACGTAACAGCAGACTGGCAGCGGGGGCGCGCTATCTCAATGACGCCCCCGAACTTTACGTACAACGAATCAGCTGCCGGCTCTGTCCATCTCCACCTTGCAGTAACCGTTGACTTCCGCTCGTTGTCCGGCATACACTGCATAGATACGCTCAGCGTGTAGGGCTCACCCGCGCGGAAGGTTACCTCCAGCCGAGCCGGCGAAGCGGCGGTTCTCCCCAGGGTATTTGAACCGCTGACCCCGGCATCTTCTTCCTTCCTTCGTCCTTTCGCCAACATCACTGATACGAATCAATCATACCTCACTTCGCTTTGAACAGTACATCAATCGCACAATGTCCACCACCGTTTCGACCGCCATCCCCGCGCACATCTCGCCCCTCGCGCAGTCCGGGCCCGCGCACTTCCACCCGCTCGACCCGCTCACGCCTGCAGAGGCAAATCTTGCCGCGCGAGAATACGCAATACTGGAAACCACTCTAATCTGCACTTTTATCCGCCCCTTGACAGATCACCCTCGCGAGCGACATCGTTCGCAGGCACGTTGCCGAGAACACGCCGATCAAGGCGCTCAAGTTCGTCGCGTCCTTCACTGTCGAGCCGCCCAAACTAGATGGTACGCTTCCTGTCCTTCTTTATTCCCTCCACCATGCGCTGAAGACTCTGTGCAGTCCTCGCCTTCCTTGGAATTCCCACCGCACCCGGTGCGGCGCCGGCACCCAAGCCCGCGAAGCTCGACCGCAAGGCGGAGGTGCACTATATTGGTCTGGTGGAAGGGTGAGTTTGGCAAGCAGAGATTTAAAAGAAAGCATTGAAAGAGGCTGATAGGAAGGTGACGGAATAAAATTACAGAACCGCCTTCACTTCAACTGTCCTCCTCTCCTCGCCCACCTCTGGTTCTGTTTTGGAGACGACCCAGCTCCCCGAGGGCACCCAGCCTGCCCTGACGATCGAGGAGCTCGTGGTCGCTGAGGAGGCGCTGCGGAAGCACCCGGAGGTGGTGAAGCTCGCGCGCGAAGTTGGTACGTTTTCCTCCCTTCCTTCCTTCCTTCCTTCCCTTTTCTCGCACAGCATCCTCATCATCCTCCCGGTTCCAGGTGTTGACGCGCACCAGCTCTACGCGGACGGGTGGTCGATCGGGTACGACGACCGGTTCCCGTCCTCGCTGCGCGTGCAGCAGTGCCTGCTCTACGCGCGCTTCGGCCCGGACGACAACCAGTACGCGCACCCGATGGATTTCTTCCCTGTCCTTAACTCGAACACGTACGAGGTCCTCGCGATCGATTTTGCCGCGCACCGCACCACCCCCAAAGGCGCCCTGTCTTCGTCGTCCACCCGCCCAGCGGCGCTCGGCGAGGATGGCTTGAAGCAGAGCGGGCGTGAACGCATCCCCCCGCCGTTGGAGCCGTTCGGTGCGTTCTTTCTAAGTTTTCTTCAATGGATTAGAGCATAATTTTTCTTGCGTCTGGGCTGGAAAATTGTGATAGACTATCTGCCCGACCTCATGGCGCAGAAGAAGACCGGCACCGGCGCCGGGTGGAAAGAACGCGACGACCTCAAGCCGCTCAACATCACCCAGCCGGAGGGGGTGTCATTCACGATGGAGGGCAACCAGATCTCTTGGCAGAAGTGGAAGCTCCACATCGGGTATGTCTCCACTCCTCACTTCCCTTCCTGGGCACTCGTGCATCTCACTCGCCCACCAGATTCCACTACCGCGAGGGGATTGTCCTTTCCACCGTAACAGTACGCTCTCCTCTAAGAAATTTCATGTTTGGTTCAAAACGCTCTGCTAAGGCGAATACGTGTTGGGGGAACACAGTACAACGACGATGGCAATGTCCGTCCTGTTTTCTACCGCATGGGGCTCGCGGAGATGGTTGTTCCTTACGGTGAGCCTCAGCGATAGATCTGAAGTCTGAGGCACGCAGCTTGAACAGTCGTTCCCGGTGGAAACAATGTGCAGGCGCGCCCGAGTACCCGCACCCCCGCAAGTTCGCATTCGACGTTGGCGAATACGGGTTGGGCGTGCTTGCGAACGAGTTGTCGCTCGGTTGCGACTGCAAGGGTGTCATCCAGTTTGTCATTTCTGTTCCTTCAACCTTTAAGCGGGGAAATAGGGCAGTGCTTAACCTATAGACTCGCATGAACAGTTACCTTCCTGGCGCTTTTGTTGGGCACGACGGAAAGCCGACCATTGTGAAGCAGGCCATCTGCATTCATGAGGAGGACGCCGGACTGTTGTACAAGGTGCGTGCTCGTCCTTTCACAGCTCCTCCGTTGGAGGCTCTGAAATCAATCATCTGGTACCATAGCACGCCGACTACCGTCCCGGCGGTCGTGCGGTCTCGGTCCGCAGCCGCAAGCTCGTCATTTCGCAGATCTGCACTGTGAGTTTCAGGCGCTGCATCCGTGCGGGCTGCGACTGACTTTTGTACGGCTGCGCTAGGTTGCGAACTACGAGTATGCGATCTACTGGAGTGCGCAAACCCGTCGTTTAGCTACTCCTTGCGCGTTGTTGTTTTCTGACACGCAGACACTGTAGACTTCTACCAGGACGGGAACGTGGAGCTCGAGATCCGTCTGACGGGAATCCTGAACCTCTACGTGCGTCCCATATTGTTCGGGCTTTTTTGTCCTACCTAAAATGCACCACTAACCTACCCCCGTCCCCGCACCCCTCCAACGCAGGTCCTCGGCCAGGGCGAGAAGCCGAACGGCTTTGGCACGGAAGTCGCGCCCCGCATCAACGCACACTACCACCAACACCTCTTCTCCCTGCGCGTGGACCCCATGATCGACGGTGTGCGCAACACGATCGTCGAGACGGACGTGGTGCCTGTCGAGGCGCCCACCGGCTCCGCCGAGAACTTCGCTGGCAACGCCTTCACGACGCGCAAGACCGTCTTGAGCACGACTGCGCAGGGTGCGCGGGAGTTCGACGGACACCGCATCTGGAGCATTGTAAATGAGAACAAGCTCCATTATGCGTCGGGCCAGCCGATCGGGTACGTTATTCCGCATCGAACCCCTTGCTCCTATTTCCGTCCGCTGGCGGCACAGTCGATACTCACGGTTTGGCTTGTGTTCACAGGTACAAGGTGATGTGCAAGGACATGCCCCCTCTGCTTGCGAAGCCCGACTCGTGGGTGGCTACCCGCGCTCCGTTCGCGACCAAACAGCTGTGGGTTGCGCCGTCGAAGCCGGACCAGCTCTGTGCGGCTCAATTTTTTCTCCCAGCTTCACCACTTCCTTCCTGGCTGACCTCGGACCAATATGTGTCTCTCTTTTTCGACAGACCCCGCTGGCAAATACGTCCCGCAGACGCGCTCGACTCCAAAGGACTCGATCCTCGCCTTCACGGCCGGCAACCAGAGCATCCGCAACGAGGACATCGCAGCCTGGTTCACGTTTGGTGTGACTCGTACGTCTCTTCTTCGTATCTCTCCTTGCTCATCATGCTCACACTTTGTCATTTCGCACGAAGACATCCCTCGACCCGAGGACTTCCCTGTGTGCGTTTCCTTTCATTCTGCTTTCCACCGTTTGAAATTGCAGTACTGACTTTCAGCTTAATAAACAGCATGCCTGTGTAAGCTCTCGCTTCCCTCCCACCTATTTCTCCGCCGCGGCGATCAGCTAACTTCCAACCGAACCGAAACAGCGAGCACTGCCGCCTTATGTTCAAGCCCGCGGGCTTCTTCGACCAGAACCCTGCGCTGGACGTGCCCTCTTCGGCCGACCTTCGCTCGCAATACGCTGTTTCGAGTGCGAGCTGCTGCACGCCACAGTCGCGTATCTGAGCAAACCTTCGGGAAGATGATGACTGCGGTTTAATCTTTTTGGGCCTGGGCCTGGGCTCGCTTGCTGCTATATTTGATGACTGCTTTGAATGATTGTACTAGAACAGAACGTGGCACGCTTTTCTGATATTGGCGCTCAACGCGTGAGCGTGGGGAACTCCGTATCTAAATGCACAGGAACGGTCAAATGGCAGACTGCCCATCACTCGTCGCAGCTTTCGTTCTCATTGACCGATCTTGAATGAATCATCGCGGGTAATACATAGATACGTGCACTGTAGCTGCGCAAGAATTGTAACGAGAGGTATGAAACGAGGGCGGGAGAAAGAGGAAACTAGCCGGGCACCACGATCGAAGGAGACATCCACGACTCGTCTGGCGAAATTGCGCCGCTCAGGTCGCGGTACTTCGCACAGCTCGGTGTCTGCGCACTCATACTGTTCAAGAACGGTTCGATCGCCTGTGATTTTCAGCGCTCGAAGAAGCAGGCGATACTGCCAGCGCGACTGAGCATCATAAGTCAGCTCAAACTGTGAGGAAATAAGAGAGGAACCGATCCAACCTCGTCGGCCTGAACCCTCGTGCCATTACCGTAGACGCCCTGGCACGGCATCGCGAGCAGTGACTGGCCATCGTCAACCGGCGTGCGAGGTATCTGCAGGTTGTTTTCAGCATTCAGTGTCCGCCCATGAAACGAGAGAAAAGAGACGGTTCGGCGGACCTCAAACTCCTGGTCGATGACGCCGACAGTCGAAATAGCGCCAGCGTGGAGGCTCTGGGTGAAGGACGAGGCCGAGTTGGGGAACGTCCCATACCCGAGGCTCGAGATTACGGAGCTCGTCGAGGCCGGACACGGCTCTTCTCAGGATGCCCTTGCTCCAGCGTGCAGGGGTGGCCGGAATTGACGGAGAGGCAGGATAGGTCGCAGTGAAGTCGAGGTCGGCCTGCACGAGATCCAATCTCAAATAGGGCGTGCCTTCTGCCAGTCTGTTTCCACCGGACGGAGGTTCCACGCAGATTTCAGGTCGGTCAAACGATACCCGAACAGAAAGAGTCTAGCAGCTCACTGGCATACAGCGTCGGCTATGTAACAGTCTCACAGTCAGCAAATGCGCAGACTTTCCCCAGTGAACTGTCGACGCACGTAGTCAGTCGCGTTGAAACTGTAAGACTGCCAGTCCGAGACGATGTTCCCGAGCGCGTCCACGAGAGCAGGGGTGCTCTGACCGAGCCGCTCGCTCGAGTCTTCGAATGACTTGAAGATCCCTCATCCGAGCAGCGATGCCTTTCAATGCGCACATAGTCAGCTGCTTCGTTTGATGGAGAAGGTATCGTTCAAGCAAGAAATCCTACCCAAGAACGGGAGGCTGAAGCGTTCTGAGCTGTTGTCAGATTCGATCTGTCGATTTCATATAGAGTGTCAGTGACAGCGCATGCTAGAGGTATGGAACGCAAACACTGACCTGAATGAACCCAGAGTAGAACGGCAGCTGCGTGCTGTCGAGCGCGGTCGGCGGCGACACACTGAGCGGTACAGGTACGGTAGCACCAGCCGGAACCCAGACTTTCGAGAGCGAGAGCCTGACCTCCGCGGAGGCAGCGCTGAGCGAAACGGTATGGACGAAGGGAACGAGGCTTCCCTGGAGCCCGAAAATTTTCATCAGCCTCAGACGGATAGAATAGTGGACAGCAGATGGTCCCTAGCGCACCGCCGGGTATGTTGTGCCTGTGCATACAGGAATGTGAGAGAGCATGTACAGCTTTGGCTCGCTGCTGGTGTTGGGTATCACTGCATGAAGTAGGCATGTTCCGTCAGGACGTGGAACTGGGAAGGACAGACGGCTGTCGCGTACTGATCGTTCGCATGCGTGTCGGAGAGACGGTGTCGTTGAGCTCGAGCTTCGACGGCGTAATCAGCGTTGTGGCGCGGACGGCCGAGTCTGAAACAAAACCGGTCAGTGGGTTGTGCTTGGAGGAGCCACGGTCAAATGAAATAAACGAACAGACGTCGATATTCCCGGAGCCCTGTTTCGCAACCGTCTCCAGCGGCGCGACGCCGTCAATGTCGCGAGTGATTCGCACTGATGTCGTCGAGAGTCGAGCGCGGACGTCGGAGGCTGTGAGATTTTTCCCAAAGCGCTCATGGCGGCGCCACCGATCCAGCCACTCTGTAAAGAGGCAAAGTGATCAGCAGTCGCGAGAAATAAAAAGGAAGAGCGACATGCAGCGGCGACGCCATACTCGTGCC
The DNA here is from genome assembly GCA_000826855.1 of Basidioascus undulatus. Lineage (NCBI taxonomy): Eukaryota > Fungi > Basidiomycota > Geminibasidiomycetes > Geminibasidiales > Geminibasidiaceae > Basidioascus > Basidioascus undulatus. The sequence continues at coordinate 9,461 of JTLS01000561.1, forward strand.
TGCCAGCAAAACTCGCATTGGCTATATCGAAATCTTGGACGAAGAAATTGATGATGCACCAGAAGTGATGTTGTAGCGTCCAAGCGCAAGAGGCTGAGGAAGCAAAGCATGAGCGAGACGAGCAAGGACGAACGCTGCACAACCGAACTTACCCAAGTACTCCGAACTTGCCCTCCAGGTGCCGAAACATTCGGCTTCATCAGAGCGTCCCAGGTTGTCGCAAGGCTGCGAGCAACAGAAATAAAGGTCAGACGCCTGGTCCGGGCGGAAAGCAGCTGCGCCTACTTGCCTCGAGTAGTTGACATCAATCCACCCGTCGCAAGATTCGGAACCTCGCCGGCAGCGTCGTTCGGAAACGGGATGGAGGCGCCGTTCGAGGCAGCAAGCTGACTGACGAGCTGTCCGGATCGATTTGTAAGCATCGAAAGACTTCTCCCGGCCAGGAATAGCGGGCACGCACGAAATTGCCGTGTTCACGCGAGATCGCCGCTGCGAGCATACCCGCCGGTGCCGACGTCTGGACGTATGGTGGGTCACAGGGCGCATTGTCTGAAATTTAGCTGAACGTGAGCCGGTATCTCGCAGGCAGTACAACATGGAATCACGCACTCATTGCGAGGACGACTCGCACCCTTCGCAGCGACGTTCTCGAACATGGCCGAGAAGTGCAGTTGCCCCGGCGAACGAGGACGCAGAAGCTGGAAAGGTCGGGCGTGCTCGCAGGCGCGCTGTGCAGGCGTCCATCGGGGGGTTGAGGTTCGTCGTCGTGGCGTACAGCGGTAGCGGGCCGATATTGAACGAGTTGAGGTTGAAGTAGGTCTGCGTGCCAGGTGGGGTGCGAGTTGCCTTCAGCGAAATGACATTGACTGGTTGACCAAGAAGAAGTTGACTTCACGATGTCGCATCCCATGTTCTGAGCGACGTGCACGGGAGTCGAACCGCTGTGGGCAGCAAGATCAGGCCGCAGCGAAGAATAAACGATGAGAGACGGCGCACCTTTCCATGCTACCGACAGCAATCACGTCCACGCCCGAGCTTATAGATGAGCCGTAGAAGGCGCCGTCGGCCCCGGAATTCCCGGCGCTGGACTGTGAAGCGCAAACAGGATGATGAACATTTCATGCGGAAAAGTAAGCATCAGGCTGGACACGCACCGACTAGTCTCCCCATCTGCACAATGCGATTTGCAACCAGCGCACTCTCGTCATTTGCCCATCTGTACGAGCCGCCGAGGGACAAATTCAAAACGTCGCATCCGTCCCCGTACGCCGCGATGAGCGCTTTCACCAGGACGTCGTTCTCGGCCCCGCCTGAGAGATGATCAAGTGCCGCGTTAACGTCGAACGATGCGAAGGCGAAGTCATTGAAAGCGCTCACCTTGCATCCGAAAACTCTGTACATGCGAATACTCGCTTGCAGCGCCACGCCCAGCAGGCCGTACTGGCTCGAGTTGGCAGCAACGATGCCGGCAACTGGAATGCGGTGGCACAGTGTTGTTAGCTACGCAGCCGGTTGAGAGGATGTTGTTCCACTTGCCCTGCGTGCCGTGACCCTCGCACTCGTCTGAAAGAATGACGGTTTCAGTATCGACCCCTCACGGGAGAGCCTAGCATGGCAGGCGCACCAAGCGGGTCGTCGTCCGGGACTGGGGCGCTTTCAGGATCCCCCTGTACGCATCACCAAGTAAGTCAGTGCCCCCGGTAACCTTGAAGCCTGGACCGAAGCCTCGCCTGCGAATGAAGGATGAGTACCATTGAGAGCATGTCCGTACGGCCCGGAAAGCCCTACCGAGGTTGGGATAGTTGTAGTCGATGCCCTATCAAGTAATTTCAGCCTTCCCATTTCGTAACGCTGTGCTCGCCCCGCCGAGGAAGCCTCACCCGAGTCGATGATGCCCACGGTGATCCCTGAGGAAGCAAGGGTGGGGTCAGCCCTTTGACCGACTGCGCAGCCAGATCGCCAACCACCAGCTCATTGACTGTAGCAAACGGGACGCTTACCTTGACCCAAAACACCCTCCGCATGCAGTTCATCGGCGCGCGTCTGACGGTGCGTGATGTACGCCTTGCCCGCGGCGGCTGAGAGGTCCGTTGCGAGCTGCGCGTTGAAGAGCTCTGGGTGCGGGATGTACCGGACGGGCGAGACGCGCTTGACGCCTTCGATGCCGGAGAGGTCATTGACGTCCTAGGTAGAAGTGTGTGTTTTCAGTCGAGGTGGGTTTGGGGGAGGGAGGGATAGGGAAAGCAGGCCGACTTACCGCTGCGTCCTGGAGACAGCCAAGTCGAGAGGATTCAGTCGGGACCCGAGAGCACGGAGGAAGTTGAATACGCGCGACCAGCTTCATGCGAGACCCCGACATACAGGTCCTCATTCTCGAACCGCTCCCTGACAGCGAAGCCGACACTCCTGGCGCGAAGCTCACTGTCAAAGCGCTCATGCGGGTGCGAAGTGAAACGGGCTGTCAGGGCTCCCAGACGCTGTCGGGACCTCTCATCTCGCAATGAAGAGACGTACCGAGATGGAGCGTTTGGTGAGAGATCCACGGTTGTCTTATTCTCGAGCTCGACAATCCATGTCAAGTTGACGGTCGCGGCGGACGCTGCGGCGACACAGGCGCTCGCTGCGGCGATGAGATGAAAGAGCTGCATCGCTTTCGACCGGCGAGAACTATGGGGTTCTAGAATAAGGATGATAGTGGGGATGATAGTGGGGAAGAGGGATCCTGGACGAAGAAGACCATCGCCCACCCGATCCGAGCTGCGACGCGGAGGAGCTGATCGCTCAAGATCGCCGTTGCTAAGGAACTGATATGGCGCATACCGTATGATGAAAACTCGACGGCATGTCTGGTGCACGTTTCAGTTGAAACAAATAGTTGCATGTGCGGCTGGATGTGCAGCACACTTCAGCAGAGACGCACGAAGCCCAGTTGTGAGGAGACGACGAACAGCAGACCACAGAACTTCCATGCACCGTAACTGCCATCGTGCGCTCGTGGTGTTGGTGTTGGCTGGTCAGTAGGGGGATAAAAATACTTGCAACTTGACTGCTACCGACGTAGGCTGCGGCGAACTGTCTGTCGACAACTCAACTTAGGTGCTGGCCTGACTTCAACTGGGCAGAGCAAACGTCGAAAAGAACCACCACACCCTACGCACAGCAATCCGCGCAAACAAGCAATGATCATGGCAGCATGATATAATGGACGGCATACTCATACTCCCGAGCCCAGCGACTCTGTGCCCGCTTAAGCACCGAGGGTGGAGAGGAGCTTTCCGAACAACGCCCAGGCAACAAAGTCAGTCACTTCCGCCATGAATCAAGCAACATCGAGGATCAAATAACGCACGTCAGAGTCACCAGCGTCCGAGATGGTCATGACACCGACGCGGAAGAGCTTGCCGGCGGCGGTGCCGAGGGCGACGTTGGTGCCGGCGTAGTGGTGCACGGCCGTCTTGGACAACATGGCGTAGTACTCGAGCTCCGACTTGCGCAGCGGCGGGCAGTTGCCGGAGATGAGGACAAGCTTGGCTGTTTGCACCGTAGTGCCACAGCGAAAGAGGAAGGAAGAGAGGGAAGGCGGAGCGTCAGCGAATCAGTGGACCTTCTCAGCCGCGCACGGCTCCAGTCCGGTCGTCCCTCCCGCTGTCCATAGACCCCTGTCCCCACCGAGAGGGAACCCAGCCTGGAAGTTTAAAGAAAGAAGGGGCTCACCCTTGCCGGAGCGGAGCTGCTTGAGCGCGCTCTTGTAGCCGAGGGTGTACTTGCCCGACTTGACAACAAGCTGGAGCTTGCTGTTGATGTTGTCGGACGTCTTGGTCTTCTTAGCGGGGGCCATCTGCGGGCGATGGGCAGTATCGTCAGCGTCAATGTAGACGAGCGTGTAAACCGCGATGCGACAGCCACGCACTGCTGCTTGCTTGCTGCGTCGGAGGGAGTGAGCGTCGCTGGACAAGACCAGAACTGCGAAGACGAAAAGCTGATGAGGCGGAGGAGCGCGTGGGAATTGATATCTGTGCAGCTGCAAGGAAGTCAGCTCCGCCAATCTAAAGTCCGTCGCCGTCAAAGGACCTCTTGTTTTGAAAAGTCCAGCGGCGTGCCTTTTCGATTGGTATATGAAAGCTTACCTGTTAGATCTGAGCTGACGCGAACGGAAGTGAAGCACTAAGAGCGAAAGACAAGACAAGACAAGACCAAGTTGATGAGGCCATGCTACTGCACCACTCCAGAATACAAGCCCGCCTTAACACCGACACGCGTCCCAGCGACCCATATCCTCGCAGCCTAGCAGTCACTATATGTTCTACTCCCCCACGCCAGGGGGGACGGCTGGAAGAAAAGCAAGCTGGCCCTCCACACTCTATCGCACTGCGCTTGCTACCTGAGTCCCCTCCCTGCGTGTCGCACCCTTAGGCGTGTGATAAAAGAGCCCCCAAACCCTCTTAGGGAACAAAATTGGCCCCGTCTATGGTTGTTCCTCCCGACAGACAAAACTCTCAAACGCGGCTGCGCTGGCGTGCAGTCTCCTTACCCCTTGTCTTCCGAGCCACTGTCTCCTGAGTTTTAAGCCCTTCTTCACCTCAACTGTAACCGCATGATGATTTACAGCCGGCACGTGACTGCCAAATGACGTGACACTAGTAATTTACTAAACCTAACAATCACTAGTAAGTTACTGTTTAGTAAGTTACTGTTTAGTAAGTTACTGTTTAGTAATTTACTAGTATCACGTGACAAATCACTAGTAAGTTAGTAGGGTCCGGCACCCCCGTGTGACGCGTGACGTTGTAAATGATCATGCGGGTACAGTATAGCTCGAAATATCTACATAAATTCACAAGCGTACTTTTACGTCAGAGTTAGATGCTTACCTCGAGCCGACTTTGCAGCAACCTGCACCTCGCGGGCACAGACCAGCAAGACGGCCGCGCCGACGTGCACGTTGATCCGTATAGCCTGCCAAGAACCACATAATCTCAACGGCAGTCCCAGAATCTCAGAACCATCATGGAATGTGGGAGCATGAGCAGCCGTGCTGAGTTTGTGGTGCGGCTCTCGCCAACTGCTCTGACGTACCATTTCTTCTCTAATCTGAGTCGGCGCTGCAGTGCCACATTCCTCTGTTTGCGCAGATTTGAATTAAAGTACCATTGTGAGATATACGTGTGAGATAGCAGCGTGTTCTGGAACGAGGCTTCCTGCATTGTTAGGAGATTGCCTGTCTCTGTCAGTACTACAGCTTGAATTAATCCAGCCGTAATCAGTAGGGCAACCTTACGTTTACAGAACATCCGCGATCAGATGTTGACCAGCGAACAAGAACAAGAACATACGCCAAGTACCGTACTGCTGGCGAGAAACACGCCCAGTTGCTCCCATTGGTGGCATGGAAGGGGTGACAGCCTCAATCGCAAGAATAAAATAAAAAAAAACACATTTGCCTGGGCGCAACCAGCTGTTTGGGAGCTTTTCGCGCAAGGAGGGTGCGTGGGTGGCGGTGACCACGACAACGTTCTTCTTCTTCCCGATTAATCCATTCCACACATCCAGATTGATGAAACCTCTAAATACCTGATTTAACACGTAGGAGTTCCACATGGGCGGGCTTACGAGGCTCGCGGGGCAATCGCAGGCTGGGACGACCGTTTTGTACGCCCTCACTGTGGAGATTCACCCCCCGATTCCGCCGTGTCAACCATTACTTACAAACCGTGTCGAAAGATGTACTACACATCGTCCGATTCATACCCAAGGACCCTGCTAGGAAGCGCACGACAACGCCTTCTCCTGTTGGCTCTTTTGCGCCCGAGGAGCTCACGGACGGCGAGATCTTGCACGCGGTGCACATAGCTCCTGTACATTACTCCACCAACCCTTACAAAAGCTGTACCATTTACCTCCCGACACTTCCAACTTGTCGCGAAGATCGGGCGGAGCACCGTCTCGCCGAATGTGCTAGTCGCGGCCACCGGAACGGACCTTGCGATGGTCCGGCGAACTGGGCGCTGACAGAGCGTCTTCGGAAGGAAGGATGACTGGTAAAGCTCCTGAAGACGACATCGCCAGCCGAGAATCTCGAGGCCGCTGGATACAAGTTAGGGGGGCTGGACGAGGCGGACAAGCGCAACCTCGAGACTGTGTCGAAGATCGGGCAGCTGTACAAGGACGTATCGCGGCTGTAGTGCACCGTAACGTGTAAAGAGAACGAACATAATAACTTTCTTGTGACGACTGTCTTGACGCAACTACTGTGGGCCATCCGCAGGCGTCATCGCAGCAGGCATGTTCTCACATCGCCCAAAATTGCCCAGCTTGTTGGAATTTGGAACCGAAGGCTCACAGCACCAAATAATAGGGTACCTTCCAAAAGCCCGGAAAAGCACGGCTGCTGCATGGATGTTGCTGGGCCCCGACCATCATTGCTGGAACAGGCATAGCACCCTTACAGGACATGAGGTTGCGAGAAGGAATAATTTGAGCATTTGTGAACATCCCTGATGCTGCATGCTGCCACTCTAACTAGATCCGGCTGATTCAGCCACAGATGTTCGGGTACTGGCGCTCACTTGGGTTCTGAGGGATGAAACCCAGCTGCAGGCCGCGGCTGTAGCTCCACTGCGAAAGGAAGAGCAATGTGAGAATCTGAAGGAGAGTGGTATGCAAGACAGCGTTCGATGACTGACATCGGCAGCTTCCTCGTTCTTCCAAGTCCAGCTGCAAGGGGGAAGAACGTCAGCTCTGGGGACTGCGTAACAGTCTTGGTTGATGACCCACTAGAACCAGCCGCGGCCCTGCTCCCAGGTGCTTGTCTGGGCCTCGAAATACTGGCGCAAGAAATCCTTGTAGCTGTCGCTGAAGTTGTCCCCGTTGCCGGTCCAGGCATTGCAGGAGTCGATGTAGTAGGAGCCGCTGTACGAGCCGTCCTGTTGAAGTGACGCGTGTCAAGATACTTACCGCCATGAAGCAGACTTGCATGAACTCACCCAACGCGCGCCGATGCCGCGGCCGTTGAGGTACCTCGCACAGTCGGTCTTAGCCAGAGTGAACTGCAAAGAAAAGATGGTGCCATCAAGACTCAGGTAGAGCCCCGAACTTCTGCGGGCAAAAAGACGCACCTCGCCAACGACGACCCAATGTTGGTTGTTGGAGTGCCACGCGAGGTCTCCCGCTTCCGAACAGGCGGTCTGAGTGGCACACACGTGAGATACCATTTACCTCAGTATTGGAGATTAACTCACCTGGAAGTGCTCCTGGTCCGAGCGGGCGAGCTCCGGCGAAGAAAATACTTGGTAGCGGTGCGCGTCGAGGTAGACGTTCTCGTACTGCGGCGCGGTCATGAAGCCGTTGAAGCTGCTGACCTGCCGGCCCCCTCGGGTGGGG
>JTLS01000562.1:0-16839 GCA_000826855.1 Basidioascus undulatus
TCTCCGTCGAGGACCTCTTCGCGCGCAAGCGCCGCCCGCCGACGCCGCGCAGCGTCTACCTCGACGCGCCCCTCCCAGACGAGGCGTACACGACCCACGCCCGCGGGCTCTCTGGCCTCTTTGGCAAGCGCGGCGTCCACCATGAGGGGAAGGGCAAGCTCGGCCGCGAGTGGGTCTTTCCCAGTAACCAGAACATCACGAGCAAGTACACCGTCATCACGTTCTTGCCGAGAAACTTGCTGGAGCAGTTTAGGCGGGTTGCGAACTGCTTCTTCCTTGGTGAGTCTCGTATTCGTGTTGGAAGTAGGGTACGGGGCAACCACATTGACAACGTGGATGCGGATTCTCAGGCATCGCCATCCTCCAGTTCTTCCCCAAGTTCTCCACCATCTCCCCCGGTCTGGTCATCCTCCCCCTTCTTGTCATCGTCGTTCTCACCGCCATCAAAGACGGCTACGAGGTTTGTCTCTTCCCTGCTCCTCTCTCTTCCCACATCCCTCTGATCCCCCCTCCACGCAACAGGACATCAAGCGCCACCAGTCGGACCGGCGGGTGAATCACGGGCACACGCACGTCCTCGTCGGGCCGCACCACTCGCATCTCCTCCCCAACGGGCTGCACCAGCACCACGGCGAGGACGAGGTCCCCGAGGGTGGGTACGCGAACCACAACCACACTGAGGCGAAGGAGCGGACGTTCGTGCCAGGGCTCCCGCAGGGCGCACAGCTCGGCAAGCTCCGCTTCAGGAAGAAGCAGGGCAAGGCGGACACGCCCGCGCTCGATCCGGACGTCGTTGCCCCGCGCACTGCGCCGAACGAGAAGGACGGCAGCGCTCGCGTGGGGCTCATCGATGGCGGTGGTGACCAGGCGCAGCGCGGCCCCCACCCTAAGACCCCGCCTATCGCGGCACCCGGTGGAGGGCCCGGGGCGACAAACCAGATGGAGGAGGAGGAGGTTGTGGGCGAGGAAGACGACGAGGCGGACGAGGTCGGGAACAGGTGGAAGACTACCCTGTGGGAGGACGTCCGCGTCGGAGACTTTGTCAAGATCTACAATAACGAGGCGTTCCCTGCTGGTGCGTTCGCTTTCCCATCTCCCTACACGCATACCCCTCCCCACACGCCGCTCACCCGCTCTACCCGTCCCCAGACCTCGTCATCTGCTCGACCTCCGAGGACGAGTCCGTATGCTTCGTGGAAACCAAGAACCTAGACGGGGAGACGAACCTGAAGTCGCGCCACGCCGTGCCGGAGCTGACGCACCTTGTCGACCCGGCCTCGATCGCGCGGCACGCGCGCGGCCTGCGCCTCGACGCCGAGGCGCCGGATGTCAACATGTTCCGCCTGAACGCGGCCGTCGTGAACGAGCAGACGGGTGTCAAGAGCCCCGTAGACTTGGGCACGATGCTCCTCCGCGGGACCGTCCTCAGGAACACAAAGTGGGTCGTCGGGATCGTGCTTTATACTGGGATGGACACCAAGTGAGTACGCGCGCTTTAAGGCTTTGAGATGGCGATGAGAGGAGGAGGGAGAAGGAGTGGCTGATCGAGGTGGGGTGGGCGTCAGGATCATCATGAACTCGGGGGTGACGCCGAGTAAGCGGAGCAAGACGGAGAGGCAGATGGACCCGCAGGTGTACGTTCGCCTTTTCTTTCTCATGCATCCAAACCTCTCCCGCTGAACGATCGTCCCACGCAGCTTCATCAACCTCGCCATCCTCGCCGTCATGTGTGTCTTCTGCGCCATCACGGGCTATTTCCTCGAGCGCAACGCGTACAAGAACGGCTCGTACTGGACGTTCTGGGACGGTGCGTGCTATGGTGCTCTGCGGCGGGATGATGAGGCGTTGAGGCTGATTGTGGGTGTGGGTGCGCAGACCGCTCGGACGATAATCCGGAGATCAACGGGCTGTTCACATTCTTGTGCGTTGTTGAGTATTAAGCCTTGAGGCTTACGGCAAGGTGTACTGACGATTTAATCTTTCCCCTGCAGCAACGGCCTGATCACGTCAGTCCCGCTCACGTTGCATCGACCTGGCCGACACGCTGACACGTCCTGGACGCGGTTTCACAGGTTCCAAAACATCATCCCCATCTCGCTCTACATCTCGATCGAAGTCGTGCGCACGCTTCAGGCGGCGTGGATCTATCTCGACAAGGAGATCTACTACAAGCCGACGGGCACGCGCACCATGGCGCGCTCGTGGAACTTGTCGGACGACTTGGGCCAGATCCAGTACATCTTCTCGGACAAGACCGTGCGTGGGTTTGAGCTGAGTTGCTCGGAGATGGATGCTGATCCCGTGTGGAGAACAGGGTACCCTGACGCAGAACAAGAGTAAGTGGGAGGCGATGTGGTTGGACAGGGAAGGGGGAAGAAGGGATGGCTGATGATGGGATGTGCGACGTGTCAGTGATCTTCCGCGAGTGCTCCGTCGGCGGCAAGGTCTACCGCGGCGACGAGCAGCCCCTGGACGAGCCGTCCGGCGGGGCTCCTCATCAGCCGGTCCCCGACCTGTCCTCCGACGCCCCGCTCAAGCCGACCCCCTCCACGTCCTCCACCGCCGACTCTCCTCCCCCCGCGACCGCGACGGACGAGTCCGCAGCGCCGGACCAAGTCGTGCACTTCCACGACGCGCAGCTGCTCGCGGACCTCCAGGCGCACGACTCGCCCCAGTCGCGCGCGCTGCACGGCTTCTTCGCGACGCTCGCGCTGTGCCACACGGCGCTCGCGAGCGAGCACGAGGACGGGTCGATCGAGTACAAGGCGCAGAGCCCGGACGAGGCCGCGCTCGTCCAGGCCGCCGCGGACGTCGGGTTCGTCTTCCGCGGGCGAGACCGCAACATCCTCCGCCTCCAGACGCCGTTCTCGGACGTCATCGAGGAGTTCGAGCTCCTGCACGTGCTCGAGTTTACGAGCGCGCGCAAGCGCATGAGCGTCATCGTAAGGAAGCTGGGGCCCCAGAGCGGAAGCGGGAGCGCGGAGGACGGCGAGGAGAAGGACCCGGAGGCCACGGACATGGTCGTCGACGATGAGGGGCAGGTGTTCTTGCTCTCCAAGGGCGCGGACAACATCATCTTCGGTGCGTCGGCGGGAGAAGTGCGACAAAGCGTGAGTATCGGGAACGCTGACGGAAGCGCGGGCGGGGGTGCACAGAGCGTTGCGCGCAGAACGAGCACAACAACGACCTCAAGGCCCAGACGGACAAGGATCTTGAGCTCTTTGCCAACGAGGGTCCGTCGAGGGCCGTGCGCACCGGCTTGCGCGGACCGGACTGACACGTGGGCGCCGCCTTCGCAGGTCTTCGTACGCTCTGCCTCGGCTACCGCACGATCGATGAGGAGGAATACGAGCAGTGGTCTGAGGTGTGTTATTATTGATTGGGAGGGTCGATGGAACAGCCCGACTGATGCACGCGCGCGCTTTGCAGGCCTACCATGAGGCGTCCGTCGCGCTCGAGCGCCGCGAGGAGCGCATGGAGGAGGAGGCGGACCGGCTCGAGCGCAATCTCAACCTGCTCGGTGCGACTGCCATCGAGGACAAGCTCCAGGACGGCGTGCCCGAGACCATCGCAGACCTCAAGCGCGCGGGTATTAAAGTCTGGGTCGCGACGGGTGACAAGCTTGAGACTGCCATCGGTGCGCTGGGAGATTCCGCAGTGTTCCATAAGATGGGGAAGCTGACAATAAATCGACGTGTCCGCAGCCATCGGCTATTCGACGCAGCTTCTGGCGCGGGACCACAACCTGATCATCATCCGCGGCGGCGAGTTCGGGCAGCACAACTCGGCGTACGCGCAGATGCGCGCGGCGATGGAGCAGTTCTTCAGCGAGGAGAACATCCCGGAGCGCTTGCGCAACCAGCCGCCGCGGCTGGAGCGCCACAGCGCGACCCTTGTGCGCACGACGTCCGGCGTGTCGGACCTTGTGGGCGAGGACAACGGGCAGCGCCAGGGCGGGTACGCGCTCGTCATCGACGGTGCGGCGTTGACGCATGTGAGTGGTTGGCTTGTTGGCGTTAAGAAATCACGGGCGGGCAAACCGCTGATGTCGTCGGTTCGATGATAAAGGCGCTCGGCGAGCCGTGGAGCTCGGACCTGCTCCTCAATCTCGCTCTCAAGTGCAACGCCGTCATCTGCTGCCGTGTCTCGCCGCTGCAGAAGGCGCTCATCGTCCGCCTGATCAAGGACAACCTCGGCGTGATGACGCTCGCGATCGGCGACGGCGCCAACGACGTGAGCATGATCCAGGCCGCGCACGTCGGCGTCGGCATCGCGGGCGAGGAGGGCCTCCAGGCCGTCAACTCGTCCGACTACAGCATCGCCCAGTTCCGCTTCCTCAAGCGCCTGCTCCTCGTGCACGGCCACTGGTCGTATATGCGGAACGGCAACGTGCGCACCATTCTCGCTTTGCTTCGTTCTTGGAGGGTGTGGCTGAAGGTTGTCGGGCTGCCCAGATGATTGTGAACTTCTTCTACAAAAACATCATCGGTATCGGCATTCTCTTCTGGTTCCAGTTCTTCTGCGCGTACTCTACTACCTAGTGCGTTGCTCTCGTCTTCTCCATATCTTGCCTGCGATTGACGAAAGTGTTACTGTGCAGCGTCTTCGAATATGTCTATCTTGTACGTAGCATCCGTCGGCCCTTAAAACGGCAAGCACGCTGACGAGAGCTTGTTTTCTAGCTGCTCTGGAACGTCTTCTGGACCCTCTGTCCCGTCATTGGTATCGGCCTGTTCGATCGCGACCTCGGTACGCTCGCTACGTAGCCTCCGTATCGCTGAAACTTGTCGGCTGACGCTGAGAGTGGGTGTACCGCAGACGACCATGTGCTCATGGCCCTTCCCGAGCTCTACCGGTACGGCCGCGAGGGCAAGTACTTCGGCCTCAAGCCGTTCGCGATCTACATGCTCGAGGGTATCTACCAGGTGCGCCGCGTCATGGTTTGGCCTTTATCAGCAGCGACGGAAGCTGACGTTTATGTCCCCGCCAACAGTCTGTGGTGGTCTACTTCTTCATCCACTACTCATACAACGTCACGACTACGCGTACCGACGGCTGGGACATCTACCTCTACGAGATGTCGACGGCGAGTGCCCAGCCTGGCTTTCTTTTCTGCAGCTCTGAGCTGAGTCGGACTTACTCCTACAGGTCATGGTCATCGCTGGTGTTACACAAGCTAACCTGTTCAACGGTCTGAACACTCACGTGCGCCTTTACCTTATCCCGCGCCAGGACTGCACGCTGACTCTCGGTGTTTCGAAAGGCATGGACCTGGTACATTGTCTTCGCGGTGTTCATCGGCATCTTCTTAGTCTGGGCGTTCACAGTGTGTTGACAGTTGATTCTCTCTTTGTGAGATGCCCTGTGGTTTACACCTGCTTGTCTACGTCCAGGCCGTCTATTCTGCCATCAAGCCGGAAACCTTCATCTCCAACGTCTAGTGCGTTTCCGTTCAGTAGTCGTGCGCAGACAAGTGCTGATCCCTGCTGTCTACAGCGGCAACAACATGTTCCTGTTCCACTCAGCCTACTTCTGGTTTGACGTTATCTTCACGGTCGTTGTCGCGATGCTGCCTCGGTACATCTTCAAGGCATACAAGACTATTTACCACCCGAACGACGTCGAAGTGCGCCATTACTGCACCAACCGCTTGTTGTACAAGGGATTGCTGACTGTCATCATTCCTAATTTGCTTTTCCAGGTTGTGGCCGTCGTGCAGAAGAACGATTCGCAGCACGACTGGGAGCACTACTCGCAGCACGACTGGGAGCACGACCCGGCGCTGCAGGGCCACGCCAAGAGTTCCTTCGCCGATGAGGCTGAGGCGGAAGCCGAGCGGCGGCGCGCTTCGTCTCAATACCCGCCCTCTCGACCGTCCTCGCAATACGGGCCGCGACCGTCGTTTCACTCGAACCGCTTGGACAGGACGACGAACCAGGGTTCGCGAATGGACATGGCCACGGGCCGGACAGAGAGCGGTGCCAGTCGTGGTTTCGACTTCTCGTGCGTTCTTCTGCATTTACTCTGCTTGCGTTTCCAGGCCTGCGATGCTCATCGTATTCGCACGGCAGCTACGAGGAAGGCGGTGTCGCTATGTCCCGATTGCAAAGTCGCCTCAGCGAACACTCCCGCAATAGAACGCCGCACGCGAGCTCCACGGACGTCTCGGCACCCCGCCGCCGTCCGTCAAGACGGCGCAAGGGCACGCTCGCCTCCATCGGCGGCTCCGTGTCCGGATCGATCTCGCGCTTCTTGCCGGGACGGCCTCGAGGCGATTCCTCAGCCAAGCCGCCACCAGAACAATAATGCGGGTCTTTTCCGATGTGTCGCTCCTTCTTATCCTTCACGGCCTCTCTTCAGTCACCTTTCCTCCTTGGACTTTTTATACCTTCTCACCCCCACGCTACCACCCTGCTTACACCTTTCTGGCGGAACCTACCCTTTGTACTTCCTGTCTGTTGCCTTGTCCTTCGCATGATGCCGCTCAACGTTCCTCGACAAATACCGATGTTTGGTTCCGCTTTTCCTTCGTTGTACAACTGCACTGCCCATTGCCCCCTAATCTTCTTGTTCATGTTACGACTTTATGGATACGGTATGGACTGCCTGTGATGCATGGTCTGCTTCTGCAACTGTGGGCACCTCCACCGGCATCGGACCGGAAGGCCGGTCGATCACACTTACGGCCATGTCTTCTAGTTATGTATAAACCCTATTTCAGTATCTCGAGAGCGAAGACGCACCTTCTTGCGTCATTCACGTCCACAAACGTCCACACGCCTTTCACGCATCCCTGCTTGTCTTTCCGTAGACCGTGTTCTAGGTCATTGTGCAATACTCGCCTCTAGTACGGCTCCTCGGCGCGATCCCCGTGAGTTGACTGAAAACGAGGCGCAGTCGTAGCATCAACGGCATTCCCTGCGCTGCCGGTTCTCCTTTGTTCTCCTTCCAACTCCTGCCACTTACTGCCACCCCTCTCGCCAACGTAATAATAACACCTCTCATGATTTCCTCTATCCTACGCCCCCGCAACACTATGGCGCGGGCCCTCTTTCGGCCCCGCATTGCCAGTGTTCGAGCTTTCCATCCCGCGGCGGTAGCGTTCTTACCCAAGGAGGACTTCGAGCAACCGACGCACGCGGCGACTGTGGAGCGCCACAAGGGGGAGTACCCTGATAGGGACGTGAGTTGCTTTTCTTCTTAGTGATGCCGTAGGGGTGCACAAGCTGGGTTGGTACGAGGAATTCGGAGGGGTTGTTGGCCGATGAATGCGCAGCGGACTCAGGGCAGCGTTGCACGCTCTTTCCCCCGTTTGGTTCTTTTTCGTTGTAGAAACGTGACCCAAACGATGTCGGCCATACCACCGTTGGACCTGTGGGCCGGCATGTCTCTCGCACGCTGAAGTCTTTCTCGCTGGTGGGCCTTCTTTTTTGCTCCCTTTTCCACCAAGACTCACACCGGATTCGCTATGCAGGAGGGGCGCGTTTGCCTTGTAACGGGAGGTGCGAGAGGCCTCGGCAATTTGATGGCCAGGGTGCGCTCTTTTGGATATGCAGGATGTGCAAGATAGTATGTTTACACATCCGTCTTGCACCAACAGTCCTTCGTGGAGGTGAGCTGTGCAACTCCGAAAATGATAGCTGTGCGATATAGCAACACCCCTGACATATATTACACCAACAGTCCGGCGCAAACCAGATCGCAGTCGTCGACCTGGACGAATTTGATGCGAAATCGGCTGCGAAGGACATCGAAGATTGGTTGCGTCTTGCCCTTCTATGCCGGCTCGCGTCGAGCTAACCACCATGCCTGCCGGTAAACAGGTACGTCAAACACGGCGAAGCTGTGCTGGGCGAAATCGAGGCGATCGGTATCGGCTGCGATGTCGGTCATCAAACCATGTCGCACGTCGTGCTTGCTAACCATGTGCTTTCGCATCTCGCAAGGTGGCCGATGAGACGAGCGTGCAGGCGGCAATCAACAGAGTCAAGGACAAGTTTGGGAAGCTGGACGTCGTTGTGACTGCAGGTTCGTCCTTCCCCAATAATCAGGTCAGCGAACGTTGGCTCAATCCTTTCTCGTTACAGCCGGCGTAAGTTTGACGTCTTGTCCGCATTGCTTGCTTTGTGTCGCGCGCATGGTTTAATGGTATTGGTGTGAGGACTTGAACAGATCGTGGAGAATTTTGTGAGTCTTTTCATGCCAATCTTTGGAGTCCCGAGCATCAAGAGGATCCAACGCTCTTCGCTCACAACATTCTTCTTCCCACAGCCCGCTCTGGAGTACCCTACCGAGCGCATGCGCAAGCTGTTCCGCATCAACGTCGAGGGTTCATGTGCGTCATTTTCTGGTAAATGCCGCAAAAACTCTTCGCCCAGACTCACCTTCATTTTGCGACGCACATGTCGACACACAGTCTTCTTCGCCCGAGAGGCTGCCAAACTCGCGATTGAGACCAACACGCGCGGACTGTCGATCGTTCTCATTTCTAGCATGAGTGCCAATGTGGGTAGATCGAAGGAAGTTTGTTACCATGAAGAACCCATGACTGACGACCATGATAAACAGGTCGTAAACGTGCCGCAGCCGCAGACGCCCTACAATGCGAGGTAAGCTGGACGACCATATCGGAAGGAGCGACTGTTGCCTGACTGTTTGCCCTGGTATCTACAGCAAAGCCGCGTAAGATCTCTCTATCATCCTATTTATGCGACTGGGGCTCACGTTCCATTACGTTCCCAAAGGGTGAAGCATATGGCGGCGTCTCTCGCAGTTGAGTGGGCCTATGCTGGGGTTCGGGTCAACGCGATCAGGCAAGTCAACCCCCACACCAGTTGCAGCCATCGAATGCTCACACCTTCCATTCACTCCTTGCAGCCCCGGATACATGCAGACAAGCTTGACTAAGACTATCTTGGACAAGCCCGAGAACCATGCTCTCAGGAACAAGTGGATCTCCCTTACGCCGGCTGGGTACACCGCCCCTTCCTTTCCCCCTCCTACCCGCGGTCCTGTCTGACGTTGCTGTGGTACGTACAGGCGTCTGGGAGACCCCGAGGATCTCAAGGGCGCCGCTGTTTTCCTCGCGTCTGAGGCCTCCGCGTTTTGCACGGGCAGTGAAATCAAGGTCAGTCAAATAGCTTTCCTCGGCGTTGCAGTGCGCTTGGCTGAAACAAGATTTCTTTTCTGGGCAGGTCGACGGTGGGTACACCATCACGTAGTGCTGCACAGCGGTTGGGTTGTTGGAACACCCCGTTCGCAAGAAATTGGAAGAAACGAACGTCAAGAAGAACGAAGGGATTTGGGATAGACTAGCTGATTTCGACGAGAGCTTCTGGATCTGTGCACGACTTTTGGAAGCGCATGTGTGTGTGTGTTTGTGTGAGTGGGTGAGTGGGTGCCTAGGCACATATGGGTGTGAGTCTGCCTCGCCTGGAATAAGTAGGGCCGCTGGCCGCCCTTGAAGCTAGTGGTCATTGAAGAGTTACTCCGTACATACTCAGTCTCAGCAGTAATGCGCAGGAACGTTGAGGTGCGCAGTATTTCACAGTGGCAGTCTCTGCCCTGAAAGCGGTGGGTGGTCTGCCTGGCGAAGGATTGTATGCGATATCGGGTCCTGCCCAAAGTGTACATGAATATGAGACCCTCTCTTCTTGAGAGGAGGGTCACGGTGGTCTGAAGTGCAGTTTGTGGTTCACAGGGATCATTGGACGTTCTCTCTGTAGGTGCCAGTCAGCTGGTTTGTTCCTGACTGCGTGTAAGCGCACTCACGCAAAGTAGTTTCTGCCCACAATGTTGCCGGCCGGCCAATATTCGCAAACGGTCTGAAAGCAAGTCAAGTGCATTGGTACCACCATTGCGGATTCGAAGTCATCTAATTGAATGGAACGCACGAAGTTGGCGGGGGTGTTGTAAGTGCCCAGCCCGTTGTCGCAGGTCTTTAGCGCACAACCTATTGAAGTCGTCGACTTCCAAACCATCTGTAGAAATAATCCAGTCCCAATAAGTCAGAATGAAGCAGTCGCCTAGATTATTGTCTTGCCTGTGTGTAGTGACCGGTCGCCTCGTTGTAGCCCGGGTTGGAGGTGTCGTACTTCGACTCCTGTGAGGGCAGTGAGGTGTCAGGACCAGGTGATGATTCCATGAGATACTTTCGGAAACATACCTCGTCAATCCACAGCTGAATGCCTTCAGCCAGACTTTGGCGGCTCATGTCAGCTTCAAGAGACGGACTGCTGCGGTGGAGCATAAACGCACTCGAGGCTGGTCCCCATCGAGATGTTCTCGCCGTCGGCACCGTGGGAGCTTCGTAGAAACCTCAGTGTGTGTCGAACTGGGTCTGAACATAACATACTGCTCCCAAACACAGTTGTTGGCCCAGTTTTGCGCCGTCGAAGCCAGCGTCGAGTTCCAAGTAAGGGCAGTGGCGCCGTGGTGGGAGCGCAAGTCGTCTGGTTTGAGATTCAGGTTCTGTTATTGGGAGAGTCTCGGTCGAACAATAGATTCTCAATCAAGGATTACTGTGCAACTTGAGGGCGACCTGCTGGTCCGAGTCACCCAAGTCCGAACCGCTAGACTCAGAGCTGCCGGAGTCTGAGGACAACATGCAGTATGTCAACAACCAACGCTGAATTTGACGAGAGTTCTAGAGAATTACTGCCGGTGGCGGAAGTTAAGGCGTCGGCGGCAGAGTGTGTCCTGCAAGAATGGCAGATCAATGTTTCTGCAGTTCAACATGAGCAGTGAGGTGGACATTGCCACGTACTCGGACCGCCACACAACGCGGAAGTGGCCATGGCCAGCAGAAGCAGTTGCGGCCAGCGCAACAACAACGGTAGCCAGGACGAAAGACTTGAAGGCGAACATTGCGGTAGAGACAGTGGAACGATAGACCCAAATAGAGAGCTGAAGCGAAACGAACGAAAGTAGGGAAAGGACCTCCAACGCATTCTGAGCTATCTCTATGTCGAGAGTTGATTTCTGCTCATTTGAGATGGGTTCGGGGAGGATAACGCGCAGCAGGGGGTCCCTCTATCTAGGAACGCCTAGGAGGGAGGTGGAGCGTGAAGCAACGCTCTCAGGTGTGTCCGTCACATCCGCAGACACCCCGCTCAGACAAAACCCAGCAGCAGTGCGAACGGAGGCATGGAGTGTGAATGACAAAAGCAAGAGACTCCCCAGGAGGCTCCTGCAATCACGGTAAAAGAAACCAACTTATGAGCTGGGCCGAGAAGGTCGCCTGCGCGTGCATATGTATCCTGACGCGGACGCGAAACAGGGCAGCCTCGATCAAAGGGCAGTGAAGTGCACGGTTCCAGAGCGTTCCTAAATTGTAGCCTGTCTAGAACACTTGTTCGTACTTGAACTCGAGTAAAATCGTATATCGGGCGACGACGACTCCAACGAGGCCAATTGACTGACCAGGAAAAGGGGGTCCATGGTCCATTGCCGCCGATTCGCCGCTGACAACCATTTCCCAACCCCATTTGTGAACTGCAGTGTGCAACGATGTGAAGATTCTGCCTCGATGCACCGCAAGCACACACCTCTGTTTCGCAGACCGCCGCCTCTCCGTCGACAGGTCATCATCTCATGGCATAGAAGTGGGTATCAAGAGGTGTTACACCAGATTTTAGATCTGCATCGAATCGACAATACACGATAACATGAGCCTTTGGCGGACCGTCGCCCGACGTGTACAAGCAAAAGTAGGTGTGGAAGAGAGGCATAAAGGTGAAGATTGAGAATAACGAAATCAATGCTGCTGCTGCTGATGATTGTACTGCGAGTTGTCGGGCGGGTGCATCGAGTGCCCTTGGCCGGGCGTGGAGAGGTGGTGCTGCTGATGGTGCTGGTGATGGTGGTGCTCGGGGAACATGGTGTTGACTGGCGAGCCCGCGCGGCTGGGCCGAGGCGTGCCGCCCGGGGTGGCGAACCTGGGCGTGAGGTATCCGGAGCCTGTGAGCAGAAGGTATGGGAATCCGAAGAGCGTCAGCCCGCTCTTTCAAGTTTGGAGAGACCATCGGAGTCAAGATGAATCTTAGACTGAACTACGTACGCATCACTCCCCCGGACAGCGAGTCGAGCGGCCCTCCAAAGCCGGGCAGGAGGACGTTCTGCTCGTCGTGGCACCCCCATCGGTCAGCAGTCGCTCATGAAGGGAGCAGCAGAGCACACCTCGACGCACCTCCCAGAACCCGTTCTGGAACAGCGCGTCCATCGCCGCCGCCTGGTCTCCGAGCCCGCTGAGATCCATGGGCATGAAGTCGATCTGGCTTCCCTCTTGTCCGAAGCCGTCGACTTGCCCGGGCGCGGCACCGTTTGTCGCCGCTCCGCCGGGGAACGCGACGCCCTCGAGCCCCTGGAAGCCGGCGAGGATGTCCTCGACGCCCGCCGCAGCAGGTGCCGGCGCCGGCTGAGCTGTCGTTTGAGGCACTGCGCCGTCCGCCGCGCCTGCGGTGGCAGCAGATGCGGATGTAGCCGCAGTCGAAGTGGTAGGCCTGGACATCGGGTGAGGACTCGGCGGGCGCGTCGGCGTGCCGTCATGCGGGGCCGAAAGCAGCGCGCGGAGGAAGGCCGAGTAGAGCGCGGGCGTGTGGTGCGGGTCGACGGCGATCTTGGCGAGCAGGTCGGCCATCTCGGTCACTTGCTTCATGATCGACTCCTCCGTCACGCCTGCCGCTTCCGAGTGCAGCTTGCGGAACTGCGGGCGGATGAACTTGAGGAGGGACACCTGCGTTGATCAATCGAGTCAGGTTAGCTCGAGAGCAATCGAGATGTCTCCAGCCCACAGCTCAAGGGGACGTACGCAGGCGTAGGTGATGAAGACAAAGTGAGCGTCGGTCGAGTACCGGAGCCAGCCGCGCGGGGCGAGCTCCTCCTTGGCGATGGTCAGCACAGCCGTCGCGAAGCCATAGCACTTGGAGAAGACTGCATCCAAGCAAGAAGAGTCAGATTGTGCCGTAGAGAAGGCAGAGGCGACGTTACGCACAGTAAGGCAAGTCGATCTCGCTGATCTCGAGCGCGTGCTGGAGGCCGAACGAGAAGATGGCGAGCGACCAGTAGTTGTAGTAGAAGAGGAAGAACGAGTTCAGGTAGTCGCGGACTTCCTCTGCATCCCCATCACGCCGCACACCTTTCAGCTCAAGCTCAACTTCGAGAAGATGGGCGAGAGAAAATGACGCACGAGGCAGAGCGTCCAGCTCGCCAGAAGCCAAGCGTGCGGCCGTCTTTTCTCTCCACTCTGTGAGCTGCGCCTCGAACATGGACGTGACGAGGAGGTAGTTGCAGTCCGTCACGAGGCCTGAGACGGTGCTCGTGCCCGAGTAGATGAAGTCCTACTCGCGGCGAGTCCTCGTTAGCTTATCGGTACGCACAGCATTCTCCGTAAGCGGTACAAGACGCACGATCGACCGCGAGACAATCCGTTGCAGTTCCTGCATACGCCGAAGCTTGTGGTCAGCCAAGTGCCACGAGAAAAGATACCCGACACAAGCGAACGCACGCAATACCCCGCAACGCCTGTGTCAGCCGGGTAGCCGACTGCCCACGACTGGGCGTTCCGGACGATGTAGTCCTCGCGCATCGAGATGCTCGACGGCTTGCCCATCTGCGCCGAGACGGAGCGGTCCTGAATGTAGCACATCAACCTGGCGTCCCGACCAAACCACAGTTCAGCAAGCACTCCGCAATTGCACCGAACGGACGACGCACCAAGCCCTCTCCCGAATCCGGATCTCCCGCTCGCGCGCTGCGGCGTCCGCGCCGTCCACGATGGGCGAGACGGACTTGCGGTGGAGGTTGAGGTCCGTCGCGACTCTGCCGGCCACACCATCCAGGTCAGCCAACCCACCCTGTCCCACGCCTCCTTCGGTCCCCGCGGCTTCATACTCACCGAATCGCCAAACCAAGCAACAGCCAAGTCTTGTCCTCCTCGAAGCGCCTGCTCGGGCCGATGCCCCACATGACGAGAAGGAGGTAGGCCTATCCGCCGCACCGCGTCAGCATACAAGAAGTCGAACGGGTGAAACTCCGAGGACACGTCACGGACCAGAACGATCTCGACGCTCTTGAACCCCTGGCTGGGCACGTCGAACGCGGCCTTGCGCACGGCGGCGTTGAGCTTGGGCTGCAGCTCCGGGTGCTTGTCGTAGAACTTGCTCGAGACGGCACAGACTGTACATGCGTCCATTCAACCTTCAGTCTTTGCTCGCTAAGATCGAAATGAAAGAGCTGAAACGCACTGGCAGTGAGCAGGAACGGCGACCTGGAGCAGACGAGCTGGGGCGTGTGGAACTCGCGCTCGAGCAGACCGCAGTGGACTGTTTGCCATCCGCATCAGCATCGTGCAAGGCTATAACGCTCGGGGAGGAGGTGCGGCAGACAAGGGGAGGAAGGACGCACTGTTGATGTGGCTAAAGTAGATCTGGAACAAGTCCCCGACGTTCTCAGACGTCAAGAAGCTCAGAATCTCCGGCTGGACCTGGCGCTCAATGAAGATTCTGCGCAGGGGGAGCATCGACATCGGACCTGCGCACCCGGCACCCATCGCTCCACGTCAGCCTTGCGCGTTCCAGCTTTCTATTCAGAAGAAGCATCCACCAGGCCTGTAGTACTCCTGGCTCGCCACGCCGACGCCGCCCGAATTCCGCTCCGCAACGATCGCGTCCGCCTCCTCCTCCTTCACAACGCTCTCCTCTCCGTCCTGCGCGGTCTGCGCGCCGCTCACCGTGCCCGCAGGGCTCGCCCCCGAGCCGGCCTGGCCAACGTCCTTCGCCGATCCGACACCGACGCTCGCAGGGCGCACGCTCGCGCGCATGCTGCTCCGCCTGTTGCGAAGGCTGGCCTCAGCGAGCAGCCCGAGCGGGTTGAGCGTGTTGTCCGGGAGGCTGTGGAGCCTCGGGGAGCGCGGGCGGTGGGGCGGGCTAGGCGCCGGGGACGCCGCAGCGGCGGAGACGAGGTGTTCCATTGGTGTTGGAGCAGCGCCGGAGCCGGGCCCGCTCCCTCCGGGAGGGCCGGGCGTGCCGGACATGAGGCGCTCGAGGGTCTGCGCGCCGGTGGGGTTGAGCGGGACGCGGTTCGCCGCGAGCGACTCGAGCGGGTCGTTGGAGGATGTCCCGGGCGGCGCGCCGGAGGGCCGGCTCGACGAGGAGGACGAGCGCGGGATCGGGGACGCCATGGAGAGGGGCGGGAGCTGCGCGTGCGGAGGAGGCGCGTGAAGGTGCGCGTGCTCTGGCTCCGGCGTGGGCGAGCGCGTCAGCATGCCGGAGTTGAAGCCGGCGAAGCCGGGGTGGGAGATGGAGCGAAGGACCTGCAGATTAAAGCGCGAATGAGTCCCGGGGCTTTGTGAAGACAAGGCGTTGATGAAATGCGCACCGTGTCGAGCGTCTTCTCCATCTTCCTCAGACTCGCAGCCATCGCTTCCGTCTTCCTGCTCATCCAACGAAGGGAGCGATGAGTACGCAACACGCCGGGGGATAATCGACGGCTCCATACGCACTTGCTTGACCGCTTTCCGCGGTTGCTTTCCTCGAAGATGCACTCGTGCCCCCCGGTTCGGCAGCGCTTGCAGGGCGGGTCGTCTGCGTTCCGCAGTCATGTCAGATCCAGCTGGAAACAAGCGAGATGGAGTGATGTTTGCGCACCAGCCCCAATGCAGCGCATTTCTTTCGAGCGAACGACAGTTCCAGTCAGCACCCCAAAACCTGACGACATAGCATCCCAAGGAACAGCATCGACGTACTAACTTTCCGACAGACCAGGCACGCCCTCGCGCCCCGGGCCTGCTTCTCCTTCTTAGGCGGCGCCTCACCGTCCTGCGCCCCGGCATCCCCATTCGTCGCCTTCCCCTTGCCCTTTTCGTCAACCTTCCTCTTCTTCGCCGCCCCGCCCGCCGTGCTCCCACGGCGCTTGCTCGTGCTCCCCGCCTCGGACGTGTCGTCGTCGTCGTCCTCGCTCCCGCCCTCGTCGTCGTCGTCCTCCATTTCCTCGGGCGGCGGGGGGAGGCCGAGCGTCTGGAGCAGCGCGGCGGGGGAGATGGTGGGGTACCCGGGCATGCCTTGCGCGTGCGAGGGGTGCGGCGCCGCGGTGGGCGGGGGCCCGTAGCCGTAAGGGTGTCGGAGGAGGCTCGGGTGGATTTGCGCGGGTTGTTGGGTGCCGCCGTGTGGGAGGGGAAACTCGGGGGTGGGGGGAGGATGCGAGGACATGGTGGTTGGTGCGGTTGAGGGGGTCGAGAAAGAAGACGAGGAGACGGCGGCGGTGTGCTGCTGCTGCTGCGAGTGGAGATGGCGGAGCGTCGCCTCCCAGTCGTCTTGGGTCGTCCTCCTCTTAGTCGTGTGCGGAGACGCGGTGTGCGTCGATTCAGGCGGAGTCTGTTCAAATAAATATCGAGGCGGCGACGACGCGGAGGGGAGGGGAAGGGAAGGCAAGGGTCAGCCTGATGGTCGGCGACTGAAAGAGACCGAGCCCCGGCGGGAGCGGCACGAGAAAAGGAGGAAATGTCTCAGCGCGCGCCTGCACATCTTTGTCTGCGCTCGCGGCGCCGGTTGCGCTCGCGAGGAGGCCGGCCCAGTCGACCGCGCCCGCGCCCAGCTCATAGTCGGTGGTCGTCGTCGCCATGGCGTGGCTAGATTGGTGGGGCCTAGGAGGGAGGCTACTCACAGAGTTTTCAGGTCCTCGTCGAGAGCCGCGGGGTGCCGGCGACGCGGTGGAGGCTGTCAGGTGAGAACGTGTCGATAATGTTGAGACTGGGCGCGGCGAACACGTCTCAAGGCGGCCGGACGTGGACGCGGCGGGCGGGGGAGTTCCAGGAGGAGGAGGGGGAAAGGAGGCGAGGGGATA
>JTLS01000563.1:0-16822 GCA_000826855.1 Basidioascus undulatus
CCATCCCCATCCCCATCCCCATCCCCATCCCTATCCCACCCAACCCATGTCATGGCTGACCTACCTTATTGTGTGGACCAGGCTACATCGGCTTCGAGGAGGGCGGACAGCTCACGGAGGCCGTCCGGCGCCGCCCGTACGCCGTCGTCCTGCTTGACGAGTTCGAGAAGGTGCGCTCCCGCGGGCAGAGGAAGGCCGTTTGGAGTAATGAGGTGCTGATGGTTTTGGATGCGCAGGCGCACAAGGAGGTCTCGAACATTTTGCTCCAGATCCTTGATGAGGGCAGCATCACCGAGTAAGCAGCCCTCTTCTTTCGCCGATTTCCTACTGTGCTGGGTCTGACGCCGCTTTTGTATCGCACAGCTCCCAAGGCCGCAAGGTTGACTTCAAGTAAGCGAGCCCCGTCTCGTACTGTCGTCTTTCTGTATTTGGTGCTCACCCTCCCGCTCTAATGAAGGAACACCATCATCATCGCCACGTCCAACCTGGGGTCAGACATCTTGGCGCAGCCGTCGTCCACCGGCGCAGACGAGAACGTGACGCCCGAAGCGCGCGACGCGGTCATCTCCATCGTACAAGCGACGTACCCGCCCGAGCTCCTCAACCGGCTCGACCACCTTCTCGGTTCGTCTCTCTCCTTTGCGCCCCCTCCCTCTTCTCTCACCACTAAAGCGTGTGTATCCCGCCTCGCAGTGTTCAACAAGCTCGGCCGGGAACAGATCCGGGAGATCGTGCACCTGCGCCTGAACGAGCTGCAGGACTACCTCAAGGACAAGCACGTCAAGCTCGACGTCGACGAGGCCGCGGCCGACTTACTGGGTAACGAGGGCTTCTCGTCCATGTACGGCGCAAGGGCGATCGCGCGTGTTGGTGCGTCATTTTCTGCTCGTATTCACCTTCGTACTGTTCTTTTGGTGCTGATGGCCATGGGAAATGATCGCCAGTTCGCGCCAAAGTCGCTAACCCGCTCGCGAAGAAGCTTATCACGGGCACGATCCGGGAAGGCGACACCGCTTACGTCCGTACCACCGGTGACGGAAAGGTGCGCTGCGTGTTATAGCAAAGATTCTCAAGAGCTAGGCTAACGCCTCGAGTATACCTCAGGACATCGAGATCCTTAACAACCATCCACCTGCGAAGAACCCGGACGTGCGTAACTTGCTTCACCCTTTCCGTCGATCTCGCGTCTGATCTCTGTTCTTGCGCAACTACAGGAGGTCAAGCCGATCGTGGATGACCTCCGCGCGGACGACATTGACGACCCGGACCAGCACCAGCAGCACGGGGACGACCCGCACAGGCTGTGAAGCGACTGAATTTCACATCTTCCATGTCTTTCCTCTTTCTAGCACCTTATTTTTGAGCCCCCTTGCACGCAACCTTCTTCCATTCATTGTCGTTTGTAACCAGCACCGCATCCGCACCACTCAGATCGTTACCGTAGCTTTGTAGCATAGCTGTATTCCTCACTCAAGCCAAATGCATTGTGTTAGTGCCATGCCGTTTCCTCTTACTTCTGTCAAAGTCCATGTTCGTTTCGCGTGCCAAGAAGGGTCCAAAGGACTGTTCAAGGGAAGGGGGCGAGCGTCTTGCTTGTAGCTCAGAGGTCCTTGCCCTGCGCCGTGCGCTTGCGCCCGAGGGAGGTGTAGTTCTTAAACTGTGTAGTAGAGAAAGGTTTCAGCTTGTGCAAGGACGAAAAAAACTCGGGCAAAAAAGGAAATAAAATGGGAAGGGACGCACCCAGAAGCCGGCGTTCAAGCTTGAACGCCGGCTCCGAGCAGGATCAGCAAGTGGTCTGGGCTGTTTGCTGATGGAGCAGGAAGACGCACTACGTCGCGAAGCCGAGCCAGGCCGCATACGGCGCAAGGAGGTAGGTAATGCGGTGATCGATGGGGTGGAGCTCGTACTGGAGGTCGTGACAACCACGTTATTACGATCGGTGGCCAGCTTCAGCAGTACAGTAGCAGTCGAATACGCACGATGGTCTTGCCGACGAGGCCGGTCAGGGTGACGAGGTTGACAAGCGCGGCGCCGGGCTGCTTGAAGCCTGTTTCAAGTACGTACGTGTACAGTTCGCTAGCTCAGTCTCGCGGTTTTCCGAGGAGGCGAACCCGGGTGCGCACCGAAGAAGAGGTACCTGGCCCGCCGGTAGCGCTCGTCAGTTTTCTCGATACAGCGGACGTGACAGGGGACGCACGACCAGAGGTTGTTGAGACCGAACTGCAGCCAGTAGTACGTCAGGCCGTTGCGGGCCTGCTCGGTCGTCGCCGGCGTCGCAGCGTGCTCGAGCGCCTTGGCGGCGAGGTGCGAGGCGTAGCCCATGCTCTGTTCGGCGCGTGTGTAGCTGATTGAGTCCCCATCTTCCCACCCCACTTAGCCACCAAAGAATTATTCGAAGACCCACCGCATACAGCGCCGGCCAGATGATGCCAAACGCCTGGCGGGGCGGCTCCGCCGGCGGGCGGCTCAGCGAGTCGTACCAGCCCGACTGGATAGCGTTGCTGTCGTCCCGTTATCAGTATCCCCCGAACAATACCCAAGTAAAAACTTAAACTTACCGGGTGATGATGCCGTTCGTCGCGCCCAGAACGACGGGGATCCCAACAGCAAGGACCGGGTTCCTGATGAGGAACGGAGCGTGAGCCACGGTGAGAAGACCGCGCACGCTTCACCGGTCGTACCTTGGGATCTCGTAGAAGATGGAAGGGAGGATAATAGGCATCTTTGATCGTTGAAAGTTGGTTCAGGTGGGTGTGTGGAGAGGGAAAGAAGCGAGTAGAGGAGCAGTACTGAGCGAGGGCCGGAAGGAGCGGTGTCCGGTGATCGTCGCGGCGAGGGTTCATGATGTCATTTCAGCCACGCGATTCTTCGTGATCGTTGAGTGTTGTTTCTTTGTAGACACACGGCACGTCCGCAGGTTGGGTGTGCAGGCAGCAAGAACGTTGTACAAGCAACAACAGCATGGTGCATTCAACTCAAGAATCAAGTCAAGGGTCCTTCAACATCGGCCCTTCGGTAACGCTCAGTCATTCCTTCACCCTTCCATCAAAACCTCGCCCTTCCGAAGAGCTAGGCTGCAGACGCAATGTCGACAGTCAAAGGGTCCTGTGTGAGCAAGAGGAGACCACTTAGTTATCCATATTTCGGTGAGGCGCAAGAAGAAACTTGCCTTGCCCCCCTTGATCTCCTGGAGCGACGGCATCTTGTCGAGCCGCAGCAGCTCCGCCGTCTTCGATACGATCGGATCGCGCTGCATACTCGCGACCGCGACGATCTTGCCTTGCTTCGCATAGTACGCCACAAACTAGAGCAGTCGCTGTCAGCCCCTTTTCTCTTGCGAGAGGGCGGGGATGCCTGCCGCGCAAGCAACGCACGTTCAGCTCATCCAAGTTGCCGTCGATGTGCACCTCGTCGTAGCCCGCGCCGACGCCGACGTAGCGGAGCTGCTGGCCTTGCGCCGACCAGAAGATGGGAACTGTAACGCAAAACGGGTATGGATGTAAATTTATGAGCCATGCTCTGGCAACTCTTGGTAAAACTCACCCTTTTCGAAAGGCTGTGGCTTGCCCGCGATGGTTTGCCCGACAGCACGCCCGTGGTTGGAGGCGACGTTCCTGCAATCCACCATCGCGTTGGCCTTCTGAGATGGTTGAGAGCATTCAAGAACAGAACGCACCAGTGCTCGATCCGCCTCGGCTCCCCAAGACCTTTCTGCGGGTACGTCGCGATGTCACCTGCGCCGCACTCACTCACGGTCAGTCCTCGTCTTGACACTCCTGAAATACGGCCGACAGGATAGATGACGCACCAACAGCAAACACGTCCTGCTGTCCCTTGACCTTCAGGAACTTGTCCACGCTCAGACTCTGGTCCTGCTCCAAGTTGAAACCGCTCTCCTTGAGGAAGGCAGTCTGCGGGGCGACGCCGATGCCGAGGACTGCGACGTCCGCAGGGAGGCGCGTGCCGTCCTTGAGGATGACGGCGCCGATAGCGCTGGAATCGGAGGCTGAGAGCAATGTTGCGCTTTCAATGAGCCTTCGGGCGAGAAAGGGCCGCAGAGTACGAAGGAAAGCGCACAGGAAGGCTCGAAACGCTCGACAGTCTGCTTGGGGATGAACCGCACGCCTTGGGACTCGTGGAACTGGAATGGTTGCTCGTCAGTTCAGTCGAGTCTCGAGAGACAGCCAGGAAGAAGACAAATGCCTGCAAGCACCTTCTTCAAACCCGCGCCAACCTCCTTCCCCAGCACGGCCTCGAATGGATACCTGGGCACTCAAAGGTCAGCAGCGGAATAAACGAAGACAAGAGAGAGGTATCACTTACTCCTCCATGCCCACGACAGTCAGGCTGGCCAGCGTACGCTTGGACGCAGCAACCGCGACTTCCTGGAAGTGTCGACCAGTTTCAGCAGCTGTGGCGAGTCGACTAGGAGTTTCTGCCACTCGCTTACCATGGAGATGAAACTGGAACCAACGATAACTACGTGCTTGCCCTCTTGAAGGTCTAATTTGCGAAGAAGTGTAAGCATGGAGAGCGTGTCTGTCTGTCGTCGCTGAAGGCGTCGCGCTCACCAGAGTCCAGAGCCTTGCCGTGGTCGACACGGCGGACGACGTGGATGTGCTTGAGGTCTACGCCGTCAACAGGGAGCTGAAGGCACTTCGGTCAGTCTCTGAGCGCCCTCGAAGTGCTATCCAGACCTCGGGACTCTCACCTTCCTCGGCCACCCGCCCGTAGCGAGCACGAGGGTGTCGTACTTGACCTGCTCGCCCTCCGAGGTCGTAACGGTCTTCAAAGTAGTGTCGACCTTGGCGACCTGCGTGCCGAGGCGGAGCTCCACACCGAGGTTGCCCTTGAGCGTGTTCTCGTCGCGCCAGAGGAGCTTCTGCGCGTCGCCGATGAGCGCCTTGGAGATCTTGGTGCGGTCGATGGGCGGGTATTCCTCCGAGGAGAGGACGGTGATCGCGCCCGCGAAGCCGTGCTGCAGAAAGCAAGCGGGATAATTAGAATGTTTCGTGAAAAGGGGATGGGATAGAATGGAAGGTGCACCTCGCGGAGGCTCTCGATGGTGTGGATCGCGCCGGCACCACCGCCGACGATGACGACGCGCGGGCTGGAGGTGAAGGAGGTTTGGGAGACCTTGCACGGGAGACGGCCCGTCTTGGACTTGAGCTTCTCCTCATCCGCAGTCACGACGATTTTGCCGTCCTTGATTTCAGCCTGTGCGCATGCATTCCGTTCCCGCGTTTCAGCTTCCTGCTGCTTCTCGCCGCACATACGGCCCGAGGGAGGCAGATGTTTACGCACCTTGTAAGAATGCAGCGCATCCAACCCGGGCCCGTCCTCGATGTCTCCGCTCTTCACGTTGAAGCAGGCGCCATGCCAGGGGCAGACGACGCGGCCGGAGTTGGAGAGGACGCCCTTGGCCAGCGGCGCTCCGTAGTGGGTGCAGGTCGCACTGGTAGCGTATACCTGAAGTTATACAGTGATGTGTCGATCTTGAGTGGTCGATCAAGGGAAGCCATCTCAAAGAATTACGCACCTTGCCGTTCAGCTTGGAGAGCAGGATCTTGCCCCCGCCGACCTCGACTTCCTTCCTGCTCGACCAACGCTCCATTCAGACCACCAACTTCCCAACTCAAACATGTGTGAAGGCACTCACAGCTGGCCGTCGTTGAGCTCGCTGGCGGGGAGGACTTCGAAGGTGGACATTGCGCGTGCGATGGGGTTGCGGAAGCGGAGGAGGTGCTTGATGTTGGGTAGTGTGGGGAGTGGGCGGCGGGTCACGGTCGAGAGCATGGAAGTGATTGAAGGTCAAGCGGGAGGCTTCACGAACGGCAGCAGTATGACTGCACGCTGCACATCATCATTGCCAGTCCCGCGCGGAGGAACTCCGCGCGGTTGAGATCGTCACACGATACGGCACGGCTAGATGACGCAATGAAGCAGACAGCCAATGAGTGTGCTTCGTGTTGTTTTGTCTCTCAAGGGTACTTTCGTGCGGTGAAAAATGCTTTGAGAAAACCCAACAGCGTAAAAAGAAAGACATATACCATGAAACGCGCCGGTCATCATGGTCGCTAGACTGTCGAAGTTGAGGCAGGTTGATGAGCGAATCGCAGCCTCTCAAATGAGGACGATGGCAGTGTTGTGCACGATTTGCTTCGACGCACAGGGCCCAGGGTTTACACAGTTTTGAGGAAAGCCAACTGGATTGCTCATTGTACAGCATGCTAGACAGCCCTGGTGCTCACGGCCAGTGAGATTTTCACAAAGCAGCGATGCTTTCAGTGAGGTACGTAAGCCCTCCATTCCCCCTGTTGCAAAGAATCTCCTCTTATAGAGCCCTTCTGATGTTGCTTCCCGTCCTGGAGGAGTGGTTTGTTATTGTGGACCGACGCAGTTGTCCATGTTGGGTGGTAAGTTAGCAAGTTGCTGTGTTCGCGTGGGCAGCCCAGTATGACTTTGGACCTTGACGTCCTCTTCAGGAAAACTACAGGGTACATTAGAGTTTGAAAAAGCTACATTTTGCGGTTTTGTGCTGCATTCTCGCTCTATGCTCGCCTAAAGAGACACCAACGGACACCGTCGTAGGGTCCACGGTGACCGCGACACCACAGCAACGCCGGCTGGCAGGAAATAACTCATGTCGTGAAATGCAACTCTACAATACCAGCACGTTTCGACAAGGAGCTTGTTGCCCCAACAAGTCCACTACGAACAGCACACCGAAAGCGGACGCAGCGCCCATGCGTGAAGCCAAGTAATGCCTCATACGGCATATCTTGTTTTCTGAGGCTCCAGTTAATAGAATGGATAAACATAAAATAACCCTAGCTCAGACTTGAATGAAGCATACTACATTCAACCCTCAGCAGGGCCGCCTTGAACGGAGCCGGCATAGATTCAGCAGGAAGAGCAGCCTACAAACAGGACGCAGACCTGCTGGAGCCGAGTACCGAGTGAATTCCTCTCATGCTGGGATTGATGTTCATTTGAAAGCTTGAGTAGGCCATAAGTGGTACAGCGTAGACGATAACTTTTGTGTGTGGGGAAGGCATTCAGTCTTCAGAGCTCATAATGTGCACCCTGGCGGACTTGCGCCCCTGTCGTTTTCCTTTGGGCTCCAAAAAAGGGATTAGGAAATACAAGAATGTTCAAAGTCCGGTTAACCTTATTCACGTGTCCCGGTCCCGAGGGACTGTCGTTGCACACTTGCGAAACGGAGTCCTTCCAATCCTCCGTTGGGACGGGAAGTATGAGTGGCAGTCCCCCAATTTCCAACGGTACGCAGGATGTATACAAGAGTGCGGTATTAAAGTTCTGCTGATTGGCTGCTAACCAACCTCTTCAGTCTGCGTAACCGCTTTCAGAGTCCTTGAGCTCTCAGGCTCGTAGTGGTTCTGACCGACTGCGCTGTCATTTCTTTGGATGTAGGGGCAATCTGTAGCTATCTATTGTTTGATTCCTGTTCTGCCAGAGTAACCCAACCCAGTCATCTTTATGTGGACAACTGGCTTTGCCCGGACGGCTGCTG
This sequence comes from Basidioascus undulatus, assembly GCA_000826855.1. NCBI lineage: Eukaryota > Fungi > Basidiomycota > Geminibasidiomycetes > Geminibasidiales > Geminibasidiaceae > Basidioascus > Basidioascus undulatus. The sequence continues at coordinate 7,535 of JTLS01000563.1, forward strand.
CAAGCTGCGTTGGTCGGCTCATGCACTTTCTACAGTGCCTGCGAAGACGCAGACATGCCAACGGCTCTCGCCTTCCACATCCAGATGGTTGCTGCCAGCTGCATATTCTGCTGTATCCCTGATGATAACTTTCTAAAATGTAAGAAAAATACAGTACCTGAACGTCAATTTGCGCGACAGGTGTCAAATGTTTGATCGTCATTCGACTGACGTGAGCCAGCCGAGGGGCTCCGCTCCGAGCGAGCGCAAATGCTGCTCCGCGTCCTTGCTCCGACTATCACAAGCAGTGTCGCTTGGCTCGGCGTCGGCAGCGTTTCTTCTCTTTCTCGCACCCTCCCTTCTCCTCCTCCTCGCCGTTGATCCTCTTGCCTTCCCCATCGCGCCCGATGCCGACGCGAGTACTCTGAGCCGCGAACCCGAACCCCGCCCTCAGCCCGCCCAGCTCCACTACCCTCCTTCGCCCCTTCGCCCCTGCACGCGTCGGTGCCTCTCCTCCTCGACTTTGAGTGCGGTCTCCGCGCATACGGAACCGGTCTCGACATCTTCCTCGTACCGGAAGGAAGACTGGGACGACGATGGCGTTCAACTTCACCTGGCCCGAGTTTTCGCCGGGCTTTCTCGCCGATGCGCGGCAGATGCTCGACAACGCGCTCAACAAGGGCAACACCCCGCCCATCATCGCCGACCGCATTCAGGTGGAGGAGCTTAACATGGGCACTATCGTGCGTCTCATATTTCTTTGCATGGTGGGGAGACTTTGGCTGGAAGAGTGGCGCTGACGGCTGCGGCAATTGCGCAGCCTCCGGAGCTCGAGATTCTGGAGATCGGGGAGCTCTCGACTGACCGCTTCAGGGGTATCTTCCGCCTCAATTATGCGGGCGATGCGCATATCGTGGTAAAGACCAAGGTCCAGGTACGTTTATGCGTGTCCATGTCCATCTCCCGCATCTCACCGGAACGTGTCCCCCAGGCGAACCCCCTCACGCACAAGCGCGCCTCGCCCGGTCTTCTCGGCGGGCGCTCCATCCTTGCCGCGCACCAGCCGCTAGTCGTGCCGATGCACCTCCGCCTCTCCGCCCTCCGCCTGCGCGCGATCGTCGTGCTCGTCGTGTCCAAGCAGAAGGGCATCACGCTCGTGTTCAAGAACGACCCACTCGAGAACCTCGACGTCAGCAGCACGTTCGACTCGATCGCCGTCATCCAGAAGTTCATCCAGCAAGAGATCGAGGGCCAGCTGCGCGAAATGTTCCGCGAGGACCTCCCTGGGATCATCCACCGCCTCAGCCAGCGCTGGTTGAGCGGCAAGGTCGAGGCCGCGGGGAACGGCGCGGTCGAGACCAAGACGCCGTATCGGGACCCGCCGCCTACGCCTGCGAGCGAGCTCAACGCGTACGAGACCATGTCCGCCATGCCCGACCTCGAGTCGTACGACCCGCTCTACGGCCTGCAACGCCCCGCACCTCGAGCCATCGCCTCCCCTCATCATCTCCACCCGCGCCTGCGCACCGTCTCCTCGAGCCGCTCGCTTGGCCGCTCTCCCCAAGGCGTTGCCGCCCCCCAATCTGTCTATTCTACCACCCCCTCACATTCCTCCGCCTTTCCCGATATCGAGCACTACGATCCCACCTACGGTCTCCGGCCCGAGACGATCCCGACGTACTCGGGCTTCAGCGGCTTCGGTCGCCTGTGGGAGAGCAGTCGTGGGCTGGCGGAGCTTAGCCGCATGGCCGAGGAGGAGAGCACGTCGGGCGCGAATGCGCTGCACGACGAGGACGACATCGACCTGGACGACGAGGACCGCGAGTTCCTCGCCCACGGCGATGAGGACGAGTTCACCACGGGTCAGCTGGACGAGTCGTTCGGGTCAGGCTTGAGCTTCAACGGCGCGCCGCCGCGGCCGCCGTCCGAGAGCCCGTCCATGCTCGACTACGAGACGATCCCCGCCGTCGGCGGAGGCACCGTCACGCGCCCGCGCATCTGGCATTCGCAGTCCCTCATCCGGCCACCATCGGGGAGCGGCAGCAACCCTGCGATATCGTCCGCTACCTCCGTCGCGCCGACACTCGACTCCGGGCGAACAGCGACGCCCACGCTCCTCTCCGCCGCGTCAACCCTGCGTCAGATGAGCCGCGCGCAGAGCGTGCCTGCCGTCCAGCGCGCATACCTCTCCATGTCCCGCTCATCCTCCGTCGCCCCCACACCCACATTCTCGCGCATGCCGATCTCCCACTCCAACCCCGTCTTCGGCCTCCCCTCTCAACATGTCCTCTCTCCACCGTCCGAGTACCCCTTCCCCAACATGCCCACCCCCGCCGGCTCGCGTGGCTCTCCGCCTCCCCCGCGCACGCGCTCGAGAACGCAAGAGTCCATCCCCACCTCCTCGTCCACGCGCTCGCAGTCGCGCGCCAACAGCCTCGCGACGACGCGGAGCGGCGGCGGCGGCGGGTTCGATTCGTCGACCGCGCCGACGTCCGTCTCCGGCCACTCGCCCACGCGCGGGAAGCCCTTCCCCTCCACCTCCCACCCCCCCTACTCCGTCTCGCCCCGCTCCTCCTCCTCCCCCCCGCGCGCGCGCACGCTCTCCGCGCACCACCCCTCCGCCGCGGCGGGGCCGATCACGCTCACCGCGCACCTGAACGACAACGTCTCGCAGCTCGCGACGCTAAGCCACTCAAACCACACGCTCTCCCCGTTCACGCGCTCCGTCGAGCACTTCACCGTCCGCTCGTTCCCGCACGTTGTCATGCACCGTGCCGGGACGGGCATGACGAGCCACACGGCGGCGTCGACGCCCGGCACCGGCGAGCGCAAGGCCGTAAGGAAGCGGACGTACCGCGTCGGCGGGGGCGGGAAGGGCAAGGGCAAGGGCGACGCAGCGCCGGGTGCGGTGGAGTCCGCGCCGGCGACGTTGCCGGCGACGCCCATGTCGTCCCCGGAGCTGGACCAGCCCGCCTCAATGCAGCGGACGCTCCTCCGGGCGCCGTTTCAGCGCACGCGGCGATGGGCGCGGGAGGCATCGATGCTTGCTCGACCGGTCGCTTGAGGACGATCGATGGATTCCCTCCCCTCCTTTTTTATTCTTCGTCCCCCGCTATCCTAATGAGGCCACTTCCAGTACTGCGCTTCCCTTCCTTCCACCTGCCCGCCCTCCTTCGACAATTTACTCCTTTCGCGTTGTTCTCGCAACCACTGCCGCTCCACTTCGCCTCCCAGCAATCAGTCATTCGCACGCTCGCGCTGTTGATCACGTTGTCTTCGCATGATACCCTATCTTCACTTTCCGTAGTTTTGTGCTGCCTTCTTCACGCATTCATGACACTTGATGATTTGAACCGCACTCGTGAGCGAGCCCGCAAACTTCAAAGCATCCCTAGTGCCGTTCCCTGCGCCGACCTGCATCTTTGCGTGCCTCGTTGCCAACTGCTCGCAAGCTGATATCCAACCAGGCACCAATCTGCACCGGATCAAGCAGTCGTATCCAATTTCATCGTGCGTTGGCGGAATGTTCTGGAAATGATCGTCACTCGCGGGTGGGGTTCTATGACGAAGGTCGCTTCTTCCTTGGTTCTTCACACCCCTGGGTTCAACCGTCAGAGATTGACATTCTTCCACTCTCCTCCTCTGACCAGCACACGAAATGATCTCTGAAGTGGTATATGATTGTGCCCGCGGTGTCCGCAAGTCGGCAGGATCTAGGGGTCGTTGACAACATGCATGCGGGGGTAGAAGGTGCGAAAGCGAAGTAAAGAATAGGCCCGGGAATAGGAAATAAGGGAAATCAGAGCTTCTGCATGGCAGCACTGTAGCAGGGCAAGCCGGCGTCAGCAGGTTGTCGACGGATTAATGAAAGCGGAACGGCACGCACATGTCAGAAGACTGGACGTGGTCCTCGTCCTCAGCGATGCGGTCCTGGAGGTCGTCCAGGGAAACCTTCTCGTCCTCAATGACGAGGGTGATCTGGAGCTTGTTGACACCGTAGCCGACGGGGACGAGCTTGGAGAGACCCCAGACGAGACCGTCCTGCTCGATGGCGCGGAGGTTCTTCTCACTGCGATGAAAACACTAAGCACGATGAGCCGCTTATCCGACACAGAAAGAAAAGATAACGGGACGCACAGCTCGGCCATGTCGGTGGTGTCGTCCCACGGCTTAACCTCGAGGGTAACGACCGACTTGGCGGCAACCTTCGCCTTGCCAGCCTTCTTCTCGTTGTACGCCGCAACACGCTCCGCCTTGATACGCTCCGCCTCCGCGTCGTCCTCCTCATCGTCCGAACCGAAGAGGTCAATGTCCTCGTCGTCAGCGGCAGCCGCGGCAGCTGGGGCGGCGGCGGGAGCAGCGGAGGAGGCAGAGGGAGCAGCGCCGAAAAGCTTGGCGGCGAAGGCGCCACCGCCGAGGGTGTCGTGCTCAGCGGAGAAGGTCTGGATGTGCGAGTACCAGCGGGCGGTGTGGGGGAACTCCGAGGCGGAGGGGGCGGCGGCGAGGCTCTTGAAGACGACGACGTCAGACTGGGAAGGGGTGAACCTGTGCAATAAGCGCCATGGGTGTTGTCAGCTACTGCAGCTTGCAAAAAGGGCAAGTTGTGACCGGGCGTGAAGGTCATGAGTGGGCGATGCGCAGTAGTATCAGAGGGCTTGGAATTTTGTTGTCTTCAATGCAAAGTGCGGGGTCTTACGCCGCGACTCGGAAACACGGACCAAAGCATAACTCATCATCTACACGCTGGACCAACCAACTCCCTTAAGGAGTTGGCCGTCCAGCCGAGCGCTGCCACTGCCGCCCAGTACTCCCACTCATCTCTTCTCCCGCGGTCTTCCCGCTCCAAAATGGACCTGCGCACTCACCCGTCGACGTAAGAGCGGGTGGCGAGGTGGGACTCGAGCTCCTGGGCGCTGGGGAAAGACATGGCGGCGGTCTGCGTGGGAAGGGGAAAAATAGGGGAGAGAAGGGGAGGGAATGGGGTGGATGGGGGAAGGAGAAGAGCACACTTTCGAAAAAAGCGGGCCAAGTGCCAGCGCGCGTTCAGGGCCGGTCCTTTTGGCCAGCAGCGCCAAAAAGAAGACCCTCACTGACCTATTCAACTCCGGATCTTGAAACAAACGTTGACCTAAGAAGTCGAACGAAACCTTTTACATAAATTTGTGACTAAGAAGGTGGCATCAGCGCTCTTTATCGCAGTCTTGTCCTCAACCGCTGGCCTACGACCGGTGCTTGCAAGAACGGGATGTCGACGGAATGGCGTTTGATCAGGAGTGCATGAAGTTTCTGTATGAGTTGGGTTTCATAATATAATCTTATACAACACTGGGCAAGATATAACTGTCAAGAGTCTGAGGTACACGGAATGGGGCAATGCATGCTGGACAGTCCGTGGAACGCTCGAACGTTCATTGCCCAGACGACGAGCCGTGGGTGAGGTTTGATAGTGAAGGCGTTATTTTTCACTCTTTGTTGTGACAAAAAGTATGAAAAGCTGCACTGGGTGGGCGGGGTTCGTGCGCTTGACGGGTGTTAAGGGCGAGGTACCAACTGCACCGCGCTGCCACAGGAAATGGAGTGCTCTGAGCGGCTGTCTCTGCTTTTGTTTCTCTAAAGGCGCATACGAAGACGATAGGCTTTCTATCTGCCTTCTGTGTCTCGAGGTTTTCGACTGTTCGGAAGAGCGGATCGCCCCGCATCTCGGAGGTGCACCGCACCGTGCGGGCACTGTCATTAGGACAACTGGCCCTTACTCATCCCGGAATTTGTCCATCGATGAGCGGAGTGTGCTGAGTCGTACTCTCACAAAGGTACCTTGGTGCAGACGGTGCAGGCACCGCATGTGCCGGAGCCGTTGCGAGACCGCAGGGCGCAGAAAGCGGTTTCCCTTGCACCACTCTTTGCATGTCGCTTCGTACCAACGTCCCTCTTTCATGAATATCGGCACCACCGTTCATCTAATCCTTGAAAATATCGATTCTCCGCTTGCAAGACATTTTTGGCCGGACGAGACAAAGCAAAATCAACCGCTTTTGGAAGTCTCGCGGGGAACCTCCCACTCACCTTCACCTTCTCTCCAATGCCCTGCCCGGTTTTGCCCCGTGTATAAAGAAAATGAAAATGCGGGACTGGCCCTGCTCGGACATAACCCTATCAGCAAACCTCCCCTATCGTGACCGACTTTGACAGTACAAGGCGCTCGGCCATCCTCGTCCCCTGACCGGTCTTGGATGTAGCCTAGCTCAATATCGACAGAACCCACGAAATCCTCAACCCAATGGCCCAACAAGCGGGTACGGGGGGGTTAGGTGAGGAAGTGGGCATGCCACGCAGCGAGGACAGTGCGTCGTGTGGAAGAGATGCATTGAGGACTTCCGTTCATGAAGGGGTCCCAAACCCCGACCACCTTTAGGAGTAAAGGCCACGACGCCCACGCCCCTGTTCGACGTCCCCCGTCCCCCTTGGCTTCCACCGTCCACCGGAGCCCGAAGTATGGAAAGGTAGGAAGGCAGGCAATGGGAAGTAAGCTGGAGAGGCTTACATGTGGGCAGTGTCGAGCCGGTGAAAGAGGGGATTGGTGGGGCTCACGCAGCTGGGAGCTAGCCAGGAAAGTGATGGTCAGTGGTAGAGGTCAGCGGCGAAGGTGCGAGGCGACTGACGGTGAAAGGCGACGACGACCAGTGCGGTCGCAGACTGTGACGCTTGGAACTTCGACTTTGAACGGGTGTTACTGGCTCCGAGTCATCAGAATATTGCATTCGGTACAAACTAGCGGTATCTGAGAAGTCCGAATGCTGGCCGGTCGTACCGGCCTGGCATGTAGGGAAAGTGGGCAGACAAGCGTGAGGACCGGGCGAGCGTGTTCAACTGTCCTACGGCTTTGGGTTCTTGCCCTCTGCATGTCCTATCAAGGAAGCAGCTTATGTCCGTCCTAAGTCCCGGTCCGTAGCATCATCTCCATCCAGACCCGTATCCGTGCTATCCAGATCCTTTAGCTGTGCGCTGTGCACTGTATCCCCATTCCAGCCTAATACATTGTGTTCGCGCCGCGTGTTTCCTCTGTGCGCTATTTTATAGTCCATGCTTGTTTCACGTAATAATACTATGGTTTGGGAGATGAAGCGTTCAAAAGGAGGCAGTGGGCATCCTGCTTATGGCTCAGAGGCATCCTGCTTACGAACAGAGGTGCGTGCCCTGTGCGGCAAGGAAGGTATGGGGGTTTGAACGTTGAAATCCGAAGAAAGAGTCAGCTTAGGCTTTCCAGCGTAATGTACGACCCACCGAACGCCAAAGTTCACGCTACAGTAAAAGCAACTGGTGAGCGGGGCTGGTCGATGGGGATGCGGCCAGAAGACGACACGACTGCATCGCGAAAGCAAGACACGCGGAATATAGCGCAGTAGCGGAAGGAGAACAGCAGCACGTCGGATAGTGGCGTGTAGGATGATCTTGCCTGGTCGGTCAGCGATATGAGGTTGAGAGGGTGGTAATGGGACGCTTGAATACTGCTTCAAGTGCAACGAGTGAGAGATCTCAGGCTGCCTTCCTGAGAGGCGAAATGTGCTTGGGCCTTCGAGCGAAGCCTATGTCTCACTTTTTGATGGAGACTCTCCATGCGCATTCTTGTTTTCAGTTGCCACAGCCAGCGCTGTATTGCCTGTACTTTCCATTGTGCAGCTTGCATCGCTCGCACACTCCTCCTCCTGCTCTATGTTGCATTTATCTCGGTGCCAAGACTGTAAAACAGGCACCCAACCCAGAAACAGTCTCGACCCGCCCACTTCGGGCTGACATCGACGGCAGCAAATCCGTGGCGGTGGATGCTTCGACCGTCAACAATTGTCCGCCCCTTGCCCAATTGCTCAACGATCGGGCACGACAGGCTGTGGAATGCCATTCAATTGCCACATTCAAATGATGTCTCTTCGTTCTCACTTCATCAGTCCGGGCCGCCATTCTTCTATTGTCCCGCCTCAATTTCGCACTGCGGTCGACTACGCCCGAAAACGAAACCCCAGGCAGATCCACGGGTCGACTCCGCTCCGATGAGCCTGTCACCGTTTCCTTCGCTTATCGCGCCGGCATTTTGGGTGTCTCGCCGCCGCCCGCGTAACCTCCTTTTCAGCGAGCGCAACACAACAACCGCGGTCTTGAATAGCTTGACTTGGCAGAGCGGCGCCAGAATAAGCGAGAAGACAAAGGGGTGATTCATAAGAGGGGCAAGAGTGTTACCGTCCGCGCAGGTGCCTCCGTGGATCGGCGATGTTGAAGGAGCTTGAGTGAGCGGTGAGCGAGCTGGCATACGTCTTCAGTGAGTGCGCACCTCTCCAGCGACAGTACTGTTAGACCGCCTTCGCGACTAGTCTGTAAAAAACGGCATTGATCTGGATGAAAGTTTACGCTTGTGACTGCCACGTTTGCCACACATGCGCAAGGCCGCTGCGAAACACGAGCTCGACCTATTTTGCCTCAAATGAAGATTGGTCCCAGGTGGGATTTACAAGGCACAAGATCCTCGAAAGTGGAGTAAGTTACTGGACATTGAAAGGGGCATGGACAAGCGGATCGCAAGCGCGCGATGCCAGCGCAAGAAGACGGAAGATCTTTCTGCATCGCCACTCACTCTTGAAGGGAGCAGTCATCCAGCGTCCAAAGCTGGGTTCCAGAGGTTCTGCGGTGCACCCGTGACTTGTTCTGAAGGGGTAGAAAGAGAACTGAACCATCCTTACCTAACCAGTGGCGCTGGACACTGGACCGTTGCGAAAGCGCGAAAGCAATGCCCTGTTCGCTCGAGGCGCCACGTGGTTGTGACAGCCTGCCATGGTTGCCTGGAGTCCCGATCTCCCCTTCTCTCGCTCGTCTGGACTCGATCTTGCTTTTCCTCGATCTGCGCGCCCGCGATGCTGCTCGCGACCGCTCTTGCCCCCATACCGTCACCAGCACCAGCACCGGCATTCTCTCCTAGCACACACCCCTGCTATATCTCTCACTGCACACCCCAACCCCGCGGCCGTTCCCCCCAGCGAGCACGCACTCTCCACCGGCGACGAGCAGCACTCCACAGGCCCATCGTCACTCCCCCTTCACCTTCCCTCGTCCTTCACCTCCTCCTCCTCCTCCTCCTCCTGCAGTGGGAACGGAGGATGAGTGCCAACGCCACACCCAAGCCCGAGCACCAACGCAGACAGTGTGGACAGTGTGGATCTGTTGCTGGGCCAAGCCGCAAGGTCGTCGACGACCGGCTGCCCCCGCTGCCCTCCGCGAGCACGACCCGCCCCACGCCCTCCCCCCCCTCCCACGACCTCTGGG